>JARFJB010002251.1:415000-707500 GCA_036346205.1 Vesta saturnalis
GCTTTCATTTTTATTGAAATCATTTCAATAACCAAAATTACAATTCAAGTGGGCAATTACACACATTAAGCGTATTGATTTAAAATAACTTTTGATACCGTTGATAACATTAAAACACGTTTTGCACATTCAATTACTTTTCTTTAACAAAATAAAAGCTTTTAGAAAAACATTATAGTTTAACCAGCCTTACAATCAAAATAAATCAATACTTCAATTGTCCGGTTAATGATATTGATATCCAAAACATTAGAGTAAATTACTTAATAAAAATTAATCAATAAAACCCACCTGTCGCCAGTAATGAAAATCGTTAAAATTGACTTGGTAATGATTTCGAAACAATAGATAGGGAATTAAAAATTATTATTAATTTTATTAAATACATAAATAAAAAGTTTACCTCGAGTAGGATTCGAACCTACGACCTGTACTTTGCTAGAGTACCGCGCTACCAACTGCGCCACCAAGGTTCAAGCCCCAATCGATGCAAATTTTGTCTTTATGTATGTAGAACTGATGTAAATTCTAAATATAATGAGATTACAGTCAAATTACTTATATTAATGGAATGTGAGCCTGCAATATCGCAAGGATTCACACATACCAAAGCAACTTGACTAATATTAAATTATTATAAGTTTTTGTTATGAACGAATAAGTTCATATTTACATATTTACCTTTGAACTTATTCGTTCATAACAAAAACTTATAATAATAGATAGGGAATTTTCTATACCCTGTAGAAAACCAAACAAGAAATCCACACTTATAAAGATAGGAAGACACCTCCATTTTTAAAATGCGTCATTAAACACTTTGGTTTAAGAACCGGTGATAAACAACATCAGCCATCTTCCAAACTGTAAGGCCGATAACAGAGTTAAAAATTTCTGATTTACACATAGACGTTTTTCTCCTTCGTTAAAATAATTAAATTATTAATTAGTATAAAAGCACTAATAAACACTACCCAATTTATTAGAAAGCTAACTTTTGGAGCAAAAACCGTTAATTATTTGCTTATAAAAGTTCCGAGACCCCTTAGCGCGAGCAACCCAGAATACACCAGAGTCCAGAGTTGTGTATTAAGAGAAGCAGATTTTTAAGTTTCACACACACACACACACACACACACACACACACACACACACACACACACACACACACACACACGCACGCACGGACGCACGCAAGCCCGCACGCACCCACGCACGCGCGCACGCACGCACGCACTCACGCACGCACGCACGCACGCACACGCACACGCACACGCACACGCATACGCACACGCACACGCACACGCACACGCACACGCACACGCACATGCACACGCACACGCAACGCACACGCACACGCACACGCACACGCGACGCGCACGCACACGCGCACGCGCACGCACGCACACACTCATACACGCACACACGCGCACACGCACACGCGCACGCGCACGCGTCGAAAATTAATGTCCGTTTATAAATTAAAACGTCTTTGTGCCGCATAAATAATCGTGGGCGCCCGTTTCTAGCGTAAATGATGCCACTACAATATGAGTATGTGCAAAATTGTAATCTTTCTGTTGGATGTCATTTGTTAGTGCGTTATTCGTCTACATTGATTAAAAAAATAATATTTAGGTTTTTTTAGGTCTATTTTATTATTTAAAGTTTACTTGGTTAGTAATTTTTGCATCAATATTCTCAACAGGACCAAATTCTAGAATCGAATAGAGGTCGACGTCGGCGATTGTTACGCTGCATTCTATCAATATACGTGTCCTCAAAATAGTCCAAAATTGGTTACAATTCATTCGGCAATGAATTATTTAACGCTTGCAATCCGTTTTCTAGGTCATTAATTGGGACAAACGCAAGAGCAGCAATCATGCGGGCATGAAGTGCAAAATCTGCATTATCATTGTACATACTTATGAGGCGTTCTTGTATCAATTTTCTTCTTCACTAAGTGGAAGAAACACCCATTCAACTCCGCATGAGGAAAATTAGATTTGAACGCATTAATTACAGTCAGTTCAAAATCCAGAGATGTCTGAGACGGTTGGAAATTTGGCCAAGTATTACATATTAAATGTATCATGCGCGTGTACGTCTCTTCTGTTTTATTTGGCAACAGTGCATATAAAATGGGTAAAACGAAACTACCACGTTCTGCCATTATAACAAAGATCTGAAAAAACAATTTACGCAACTCAAAAATTCATGTATCAATCAAATTTGTTTTGAATTTATCGTATGAATAAAAAAACCTAATATGTATTTAATTTTAATTTTACGTATCATCGAATAATAAAATTAAAGCATAATGAACTTTTAACGTGTCATTCTTTATAAGAATAACAGATTACATCACTGAAGGATACTCACCTGTTGAAATAAGTTGGGGGTAAGTCGAAAAGTCCCATCAACGTAAATTTTTCTTACGTGCATAATCCACGTTTGAACACTGGCTTTACCAAAAATGATAATCCTCATGTCGTCACCAAATCCAGAATCAGCAAGTAAAAAATTGTCTTCTCCATAATTCTTGTAATTGTCAGGTATTACAATAGATGCGCGATCCAGAGGTTGTGCTGGTACTGCATTAACCAACTTTCGGGAACGTTGAACTATTTGTCGCACAGCGACTCTTGTCTGAAGTCGCTACGACGCACCGTTTTCGAAATAAATTGATTTGAACTTTTCATGGGTTAATCCTACTTTTATAAAATTAACTAACGAATTCATTTGCAATTATGAAAAATGGCTATGGAAAATAAACAAAATAACAATTGCGTGAACGTCAAACTACTCGCATGTCATAAATTAATTTTGATTTAGAAAGTAACAAATAAACTGGGGTTAAAAATAATCGTTTTTAATACAAAAAAATGTTGCTGACACAATTAATATTAAAAAAATTCAAAATGACAACTGAAAAAAGCATGAAACACAAAACTGAATCTACAAATTTATTCGTTTATGTAAAGATTGCCGAATTTTTGCAAAAATTCCCTATTGTTCCTAAATTCGTCGCACACATCCTGAATTCTTCTCCAAAGCTGATCGAGTGTTTCCATTGGTTGGGAATAAATCATTGATTTTAAATATCCCCAAACACAAAAATCGCAAGGATTTAAATCTGGAGACCTTGTTGGTCAAGCAACCGGACCACCTCTTCCGATCCATCGCTCACGGTAACTGTTATCTAAAAAAGTACGAACAGTTATGCTATAGTGAGCCGGACAACCATCATGTAAAAATCACAAGTTCAGATTAATATCATCTAATAAATCAAGTAAGGTATAGAAAGTTGAGATATTCTTCGCCGTTTAAACGATTAGGAAATTCTACAGTCCAAGCAAATTATCACCAAGGGCACCTATCCATACATTAATGCTTAAACCTTCCTGATGTTTACTTTCCCTTATCGCATGAGTGATTTCATCAACGTATGAGTAATGGTGTGCACTATGCATATTAAAAATTCCATCTTTTGTCAAAGGGGCTTCATCACAAAACAAAATATTAGAAAAAAAATCTTGGTCATGATTCTTTTTATTTTGCATCCAACTGGAAAAATCAAAACGAGCAGGAAAATCACCTGCTTGCAAGGCCTGGACTTTTTTGAAATGATACAAGCCTTCCTTAAGTAGAATGTTCCATACAGAAGATTTTGACACATTGGGATACATTGCAGCCAACCTTCTTACGCTTATTTCGGGATTGTACTCAATTTCCATTAAAATATCATCCTGATATGCTTCCATTACATCAGCGTGTCTTCCCGTTTCATTATTTTTAGGATTATCGATCCTCTTTCCCTAATTCTTTGATGAAGAAGCGTAAATGATTTAGGAGCAGGATATCTTCTACCTGGAAATTTATCGGCATATCTACGTGCTGCTGCCCGAGCGTTGCATTACATTTCGCCGTACACTAAATGCAGATCGGATATTCTTCGTTACTAAACGAAACCATTCTAACAATATTCAACTTTTTGTATTTATGGTAATGTAACTAAACAATAAAAATTCTTTCACTTAAAACTTATTTGACACTATAACTTCAACTAGTATCTGTAATATTAGTTATTTTGACGTTCACACAATTGTTATTTTGTTTATTTTCCAAAGTCATCTTTTATAATTATACATGAATTCGTTAGTTAATTTTATAAAAGTATGATTCACACATGATAAGTTCAAATCGATGTATTTCGAAAGCGGTGCGTCGTAGGGGCTTCAGACAAGCGAAATTTTGAAAAACAAAAAAATTATGAATAACAATGTCAATGCCCCGCCCAAACGAGCCGCTTATGAGTACAACTAAAAAATCATATTCAAGCCATATGATTGGGCATATTCCACTAAATAAATGTTCAGAACGCTATCATTTAAAGTGAAACCATTTTGAAGGTATTTGAATTAAACCGATGTTAGGGCGCGTATATATTATATATATATATATATATATATATATATATATATATATATATATATATATATATATATATATATATATATACAGTATGTCCCGGTTCGACTTTAAAAGAGGGAAAATTCTCTTATTTTTGATTTCTCAGAAAATTTCATTCTTGATGATTTGCCCTGCTTGTTTTCAAACCCCCGAAACACAAATTACTTTCTATTTTACTCGTACGGTTCTCGAGATAATACCATTTTTCTTGAAAAATTGGACTTAGAATGTTTTTCCTAATTTTTAGAAGTAACTTTAGTAGGCGGATTTCATTGAAAAACACCACTGACAGAAATTGTCAAATGTGATAATTCTGTTGAACTGCAAATTAATTCATGCTAATTTGAATTGTATGCTATAATGTTGACTTTACAACAAAGAATTTATCTAATTCAATGTTACGGAACTGGAGAAGAGTGCTACCGAGTTGTTATCAGAAAATTCAACCAAAAATACCCGGAGGTTGCCATTTCGAATGCCGGAGCAAAAAACTTGGCAACTAAATTCCTTCAAACAGGCTCGGTTTTCAACCTAAAGAAGCCACAGAAGTTGTTCGATAAAGAAGATGCTGCTACTGTTCTCGCCGTTCATTCCGCAACAGAAGTTCCAAGGTTGTCTTTAAGAAGGAGGGCACTACGAATTGGGATAGGTAAATCTCATTTACAAAGAAACAAAATTTTACCATTTAAGCCGCAATTTAGGCAAACTTTACAGAACGGTGATGAAGCCAAACGTCTGGATTTTTGTTTGGAAATGGGCAATAGAGTTTTGGAAGATTCAAATTTTCATAAACGAATAATGTTCTCCGATGAATCGACCTTTTCAACTAACGGAGTCGTTTCCTCCCAACATTACCGTTACTGGAGTAGGACGAATCCAAACTTCTGAATTGCTAGTCGCAGACAATGTTTGAAAAAAGTTAATGTGTGGTGTGCGGTTTCGTACCATTATTGGCCCATATTTTTTTGATCAAAATTTAAACCGTTATTCATATTTGGAAATGTTGCAAAACTTTTTAACTGATAAACTGGATGAATTGCCATTGAACTACCAAATTGAAATGTTCTTCCAGCACGATGGGTGCCCTGCTCATATGCCGGTACTGTTCGCCAGTGGCTCAATACAGAGTTCCATGATAACTGGATAGAAAGAGATGGTTCCATTTTATGGCCGCCGAGAAGTCCTGATCCCACAATAATGGACTTTTATCTGTGGGGTCGTTTAAAACAAATTGTGCACAGTGAGCCATTAGACAATGATGAAGAGCAATTGAAAAATAGGATACGGAATGCTGTCCAGTCCCTTTCAATCGAAGAAATAAGGCGCAGTTTCAATGAATTCAGAGCTCGCATTGAAATCTATGCGGAAAAAGGAGGAGCATTATTCGAATAGAAAATTAATAGTTCAGTTTTTTGAGAATTTCATTTCATTTTACCATCAATTGTTAAATTTATTAATTAAAACTTGTGAGACCAATTTGATTTTTCCTTTGAAACAAATCAATTTACTTCAAAAATTACGAAAAGCTCGAATTTATCAAGAAAAATGATATTATCTCGAGAACCGTTTGAGTTAAATAGCAAGTAATTTGTGTTTCGGGGGTTTGAAAACAAGCAAGGCAAATCAGCAAGAATGAAATTTTCTGAGAAATCAAAAATAAGAGAATTTTCCCTCTTTTAAGGTCGATCCGGGGACATACTATATATATATATATATATATATATATATATATATATATATATATATATATATATATATATATATATATATATATATATATATATATATTCACAGGGACCACCATAAAGTTGGACACATGGCAAAAAATTTTATTATTGAAATTTCTGAAAAACTCTATTGGCGGTTCATTTCTGCATGTCTGACAACCAAAAAATCCATGGTGACGTTTGTCACGTGACCATAGAATTGTCGGGAATTTTGGAAAATGTTAACTATGATGCCGATAAATGGGTCAAATTGCAATGATATCGAAAAATTATATTAAGAAAGTGTATTTACAATGCAACAAAGACCCCATATAGCAATTTTCAACCAAATTAGAAAAAAAAATAAAACATATCATTTATTCCCCTTTTGTTCTACCTGGAAATAGTTTTCCTGACACAAATTACATAATTTTAGGTATCTTAAACTATGAGGTGCACTTTAAAGAGCAATAATTTTCATCCTTATAAGCCGAAATATATGATCTTTCAAAGCCTACCTATTAAATTAAAAAAATGTTGTTAAGATTTAATTACAAAAATTAATTCGTTTACATTTTGTTTACCGGTTAAAAATACTAGATCAGCTCATGTGCTTCAATATACAGGGCATGAACATAACCAGCGATGAGGCGAAATCGTATTTTTTATTTTTTTCTGATTTGCTCAAAAATTGGTATATGGGGTCTTTGTTGCATTCTAGATACATTTTCTTAAAACACTTTTCGATATCTTGTCAATTTGACCCATTTTTCGGCATCACAGTTAACATTTTTCAAAATTCCCGCCAAATATACATTTACAATTGCATTTACAGTTGGTTCATCCGTTTTCGCGAAATTCAGGAAAAACTTAAGGGCTTTTTCGTAACTGGTCTAGGTTGCTTTGCTTTAGACAGACAATGCTAACAATAATTATTAATTGTCATTGTAAATCATTCATTGTTCAAAAACAATTCATTCATCATTAAAACTTTATTTGGGACAGATTATTACTTTTTAAAGAAAAATATGTTTATAAAAATGAATTATTACACCCTTGAAGAAAAGTAAAATTTATTGAATGGCATTACTCTGGCAATTCACTTAGAAATATCAGAGCTTTGTACTCGGCTATTTTCCAATTTTCATAATTAATTTGTTTATTTAGAATATCATCTTGTTTATAACAGACTTATTTTGTTTGTGCTCCTTATTGTATTTATCCTGACACTTACATGGCTTATTAACGTTACCGGTTATGAAAAAGCCCTTAAGTTTTTCCTAATTTTCTCGAAAACGGATGAACCAAATGTAAATGCAATTGTAACATAAGCAGCCTTTTTTCCTTAAGAAGTTTTACATTTGACATTTTACTGTAAAATAATTAGGGGAGCCAATATTTGCAATAGTTTATTTTAACATGGGAATTCCCTATGTCCAGAAATTCAAGAGACACAGTGTATATATATATATATATATATATATATATATATATATATATATATATATATATATATCGTATATAAATTCATGTACCATATAGATAGAACAATTTACACCTAATATGCATTATAATACTTTGAAAATGGCTGACATCCAGAGATTAATTATCTCCTATTAATCTTTCAGTTTATATAATTCTAAGAAGCTCTTACATAATTTATATGTATTTTAAACATAAATGTGTTTGCTGAAAGCCTGTTACGTACAAGTGCATTATTACGATCACGAGCGACCGAAGCGAGCGAGTTTCGTAATATAAACAAGCGCGTAATATGTATTAACACTCCCACATTAAAAGTTAGATCTAAAATTCGACCTAAAAGAAAAGAAATTTTTTGAAATACTACAATAGTACAACCATACATATACAAGCATACAACTATGGCCACACATACCAATAAATGGTGATTACTTCTAGAATGTTTGCTTAGAAAGGTGTTTGGAGTTTATGTTAGTGTATATGGGAGCTCGGAAATCCATAACAGGGCGGATGTAGGTTTTATAAGTGTGCATCAGTGTTTTGGGGTGACAACCTATGATTCTACCCCGGAGGGCACCCAATAGGTTTTTCGCGGTTCCTAACTTTATTGAGGGTTTTCTGAACATCAGGGAGCCAATTGAGGGTTCTCGTGAAAAGGATTCCAAGGTAGGTGATTTTATCTTGGAGAGGGAGTCTTTCTTGATTCAAAGTGAGGGACACATTTTTGGAGGCAAGCTTGGGGAACTTATCTTCGGTGTAATGAGGATGGCGGAATAGGATTGCTTGGGTCTTGGTAGGATTGACGGAGACTCTCCACCGGTTAGCCCAGTTGGAGAAGTTCCGTAGGGTTTTGGATATGAGGAGGGAGGCCGTTTCACTGTTCCGATTAACCGTCCAGAAGGCGGTGTCATCTGCGAACTGTGCTACGACTACTCCGGGTTGGGTGACTTCGGGAATATCGGAAGCGAAGATAGTGTAGAGGATCGGGGCTAAGGCAGAACCTTGCGTTGGAAAGGATCTGAGTAGGTTTTCCCCACTTTGTCCCAAACTGATCGATCAGTCAGGTACGAAAGTAGGAGTTTGGTAAAAGGGTCGGGAATGTTTAGGTTTCGGATCTTGTGCAGGAGACCGGCGTTCCAGACCCTGTCAAATGCCTGCTTAATGTCCAGAAACACAGCCAGATTGCATTGCTTGTGGTTGAATGCTCTGGTGGTCTCTGTAACCAGCTTCAACAAGGGATCGTGACACGTTCGGTTGGGACGGAAGCCAAATTGGCTGTTGGGAAGAAGGTCATTAAATTCTAGGTGTTCCCTGAGTCTGTAATAAAAAAGTGTGTAACGGTGTAAATACAATTTTAAAATAATAAAAAAAAGTAAGTAATAAAGTAATGAATTAATAAGTTCTCCAAAAATACAAACCTTACACCACTTATAGTTGTGCCTTTGACTCAAGTCGGTTGATTAACAGGGTGGGTTCAAATAAAATGATTTGCTTAATTACCACTAGATCTGCTCGATTAATTTCACTTACCATCGATAATAAAAAATGTAAAATTAATGAAATTATCTCGGGCGCCAAATTGTTTTTTTTTTAATATCGGAACAATTAAACCGAGTTTATAAAAATGTAAAAAAATAACAATATACAGACTATGTTTATTAAATATCAAATGTAATGATGAAATAATGAAGGTCTTAAAATTATACTTAAAGTACTAAATAAATACCTTAGAAATTTTGTACACAAACTTTTCTTTTTGACAACCTCTGGTATCTAAATATGATTACGAAGCGGTTAACCTGCATGAAGTCATTCTTACGTCATCAATGTGCAATCTTGACATAATGTTATCAGCCGCACCCCAAACCAAATTTCTCTTTATAAAATCCGTATAAATTTCTTCTTAAAACTTTTAAATCCACTTCTTATTGCATTATTTGGAAGTTTTCCGTTCAAAAAAATTGCAATCATAAAACGAAAAATGTAGGCAACAATAAAATCAAATGCGTACTTAAGATGCTATTACGTTGTAAATTGAAGTAATGATAAAAGTGTAATTAAAGTAGAAAATGGTATAAAAAATACGTAAAGAAAGCGCCTAAAAAGAACAAATGCTTTAATTTTAGGTAAATGTATTAAAAATATATCTTACCACCAATTTGATGGCACTTTCACATAAATTTAGGTAAAAATGAAAAAGAAGCAGCTCCCTGCTTCGACATTAAAACAGGAAGTGAAAAAATGGAGGTTTTCGAAGTAGATGAAGCGGTTCTGCGCACAAAATCTCAGCAGAATAACTTAACGCAGACGCGTTGCATATAGAATTAAGTCACGATGCGTTGCGTAACTCAAATGACTAGAAAACAGTTTATGGGAATATAAATCTTTACGAAAATATGCACTATGAAGATATGGAAATTAAACTGCCTACATCATACCAATATTGTAAAATAATTAAAATTTTCTTGTATTTAGAACTAAATGAAGGAAAGATCTTAAATTGAATTATATTTTATACAACACAAAAAAGAGTTGTTACAAGTCGCCTGACTAAGAATCTGCTCGAAGCATTTTCCGAGGCAACTCAGGAGGGAGATAGGTCTATAGGAGGACGGTGAGGTTAGGTCAGCGTGGGGTTTTGGTATCATGGCGGTGGAAGCCGATTTCCAGTCCGTCGGGAAATACGATAGGGTTAGGCATTTCTTACAGATTTCGGAAAGTAAACGGAGGGTTGGGTCGGGTAGGTGCCTGAGGATCTTTCCAATATGACTCAAATTCAGTTATTATGGGCTTTACGGTTATTTATTTACATATATGAGAAAGCATTATGGCAGATTTAACATACATTAGAACCTTAAAACATCAAACAGTATTTATTAATTATGTTTCTTGTTTATTTCAGTTAGTAATGGGGTTTGATAAAAATTGTTCAAAATCAGTTGAAAATGCACGGGAACAACAACCTTCACTACATTAAATCCCATTTTAAATTTTTCTTAGAAACGTTCGGTTTGCCATTAACCGAATCTCACCAAATTATGGCTGAAGCAGAAGCAGCTCTGCAGAAAACCCCTGGATCAGTTGGAAAGGGGGCCCATCAAAAATTACGGCAAACGATGACGAAAAATACAGGGGCACAAGCTCTCCGAGACTTCGCTAAATTGTTAAATGGCGAGGGTGTACACGAGAACTACAATATTGTTGACTAGCCTTCCTTCAAGTTCTGACATACAAGATCTTGCGATGTAGAGAGGTCCTTTTCATCATACAAACTGATATTTAGCGATAGACGAACAAGATTTACCGTTGAAAATTTGGAAAAACCATATAATTTGCTATGCAAAATCTAAAACAGAATAAACTAAAATATTTTTATGTTTCTAATACTAACATAATTTTGTTGGCAAGTGTATTAAATAAAAAAAAAAAAACTGCACTTCATTTTTTGCCTATTTTTCAGTTTTGAAAGACCTAAAGGAATCGCCTTTTTACCAATTTTTAATGACCTAAAATCCGCGCTTTAGTAATTAGATGTTGGTTATGAAATAGGGATATATGTTGGTGGAAATTCGCCTAGGTAAAGAAGGAACAGATTCAAATTCAGACAAGAAAGAAGAATTGTGTGAGAAGTTGAGAAATTAGTCTTTGCTTATCATCAGAAAGAAAATTGAGAGGTAATGAACTACGGCTACTCATCGAATATATGCTAAGGGAGACCGTTGACGTAGATATTTACGGGAGCAAAAGGTTTTTAGACGTTTTGACTCGCTTTTCAGTTTTTTGTTTACGCCTCCTCGTTTATATTCAGTCTGGCCACGAAAAATGTTTATCTCAGCGTATTTGTAACGCAATTCTATATTTACCTTTTGTTTGTAAATTCTAACCAATAAGCTTAACTAAATTAAATACTTATTTAGCTAATTCTAGTTTCTTTTACGATCAACACACCTTGAGTAATCTTTTATTTCTGTTGTGTGTGTGTGTGTGTGTGTGTGTGTTTGTGTTATAAATTAAAGTTTTAAATAATACATCTTACAATAGAACAACGTATCATTGTTAGTAAAGAATATAATTTATCGCGCGCTAAGCTGACTACTTTTTATTAAAATACAATACATGTATGTAAAAGTGTGACAACAAAGTTTGAAAAGAAAGATAAATAGATTTCCATTATAAAAAATCCCAGTAGACCAACCCTTTTCCAAACATGCATCTATCTGAAAATTTCTAGACATACTATATTATGTAATGTCCCGAGTGCCACAACACTTAAAAGTAAAAAAAAACACTTTATTAATGTAAATTATGTAGTTTTCCCTTTTGTAAAATTATAAAGGCAAGAAAGAAATAAGAATGTAGAAAAATTTAGTATACTCCTCAGTTGCACAAAATTCGTATTTATTTCATAAAAATATAAAACAGGAATCAGTACCGATTCAGTTTCAAAATTTAAAATAGTATATTAAAGTATAAGTGAATAAAGAGGTCTTTAAAACACGCGCGATTTTTCGTGCACGACGGCGCAGCCGGAGTGCTCGAAATAGGGTAAGTGTTTTAAAAACCAGTTATCCACGAATACTTTACGCTATTTTTTTTATTGGTGCACCTTGAAATCATAAATACTAGTATTATTACTACAAAAAATGGAAATAAGAACTAATAATGCAAAATACATAAATAAAAATTAAAATATCTATCAATACAAACTATACTTTCTATTTTCATTTATAAAATTAAAAGTGTTAAATAATGTTTAAATAAAGGTTTTGAATTTGTTCGAAATATTTTATTTTACGTTACAAGGTACTCCTGTCAGATCAATAATAAAAAAAATTGTCGTTTAGACCTCACGCTTCTTGAGTTGTTGATGTTGCCATTGTAACTTTAACAAACGCGCGTTTTTGAAAGTTAGATTTAAACACGCTAAGACGTGCTTTAAATGGCCAAAATGGGGCACCAATAAAAAAAATGTGTTTCAGTACAATGATTTGCAACGATACGGAATATTAATTTCGTTAAAAATGCTTATATTGATATACACTTTTGTTTATAATTATATTTTCATAGATTGCAATAATAAACTACGTAAAGCTTGTCAGGGTATTTTGAACACCCTGTATACGTATTTGGTAATTTTGTTTATAGTTTTATGCACTTAGTTAGATTCCGTATATACATATTTTTTTTTGTCAAGTTTAGTTTTATAGTGAATTTGTTTTAACGTGTGTAACGACCTTTAGGGATGGTAGGTGTGGTGAGCTTTAGATTCTTTGTTTGTGAAATTATTATTCCGAAATTTAGGTTGTTTTTTTTCCTTATTATTTCCCGTTTATAGAAGTTTTATTAACGCTTATTTGTAAATAGTTGTCTATAAGTTTAATTAAGGTTTATTTCGTTTGATTTCCGTAAAATATAATAGAAAATTAAGTACGTTAAATAAATAGTGTATTTATCTGTGTATGATGTCATGTTAGCGACATAAAGACGCTTAAGTATAGTTGTCCAGTTTATTATTAGGTATTTTGGTTTTGATTCATAGAGATTACATGTGGGCCTTATTGTTCGTACTTTAAGGTAAACATAGAGAGGTTGTATACGTTACTTTGGCTGACGTTTAGTTTTTCAACATTTACCGAGTCCTTACGGACGGAAACGAATTTGTGTATCGTGGTACCTTATTTTCCCCTTCCGTTTTTTTGATTGGTGGAATTAAATTAGATAAGAGTTTTTATGAGTAGTGGGATTCAAAATTCAAAGATGGAATTTGTTAATAATTTGTGAGATTCTGAAACTGATCGCGCTCTCGTGTACTAGTAATACGGTGCCGCTGGTTACGCTTTAAGGGGTGGTTTAGAACGTTGATATTTTGGGACCTTGTGGTGTTTAACGAACGTACTTTTTTTGTGTAGTAAGGGTAGTATCGCTACTCCTGAAGATTACCTGTGAAAGGGATTTATTAAAATTGTTCATCACCAAAGGATTATACCTAGTGCCGATTTCGGTTTTACGTAAAGTTACCTAGAGGACATCGTCGTGTTGTATAGTGCTTCAGTGATCTCTTTGGTTTATATCGCTTCTGCGGATATTAACATCATCGTTCTTGCAGTGCCACCTATTTACCGTACAAAGCGTGTTTAAAGATAAAGAAACTTTCCCAATATATTAAAAATTATATTTAATTAAATCAAGTTATAAACATTTTGGATTATTAGTGGAAATAAAACCAATTAAAAGCTAAAAGTTATCAAGTAATTGTGAACGCTCAAATTATTATTATTTTAAAAGAAGTTTTGAACTTATGCAGTAACATTTTAACGCGAATCAATCCAAGAATTTTTTGTGTATCATAGAACAATAGTCAACATTTCATTCATCATTTTGCCAGACCAGGGAGGGTTCATCTCCGTCATAGCCGTAACCGACCACCTGGTTATCTTCCACCTACATTGTAACACAGAAGAGGTGTAATTCTAGACCTTTAAGGTAACATAATATTGTTTTTTATTGAATATTTCAAGATTTTTTGTGTGTTTCGATTTATTTTTTTTTTTTATGTGTTTATGAAAGTTTGAAAGCGGGGTCATTTTTTTTGTTAAAGTAAGTTGTTGTTTGAATTTGTTTAGCGTAATTAATTATAGTTTTGACGCTCCGCCTTCACACTTTTTTATTTTAGTATTAAAGGGCAATCGACCCTATTGTAGTGTGGGTATATTATCCACGAATTATAAATATAGGTTAAACGATTTAGACTGGCGTAAAAGCAGTATTCTGATCAGACATCCTGTCGCCTTTTAAGCATTCATTTTTTTGTTTATACGCATTATCGTATGTTTACATTTTTTTATATTTATCATTTTTATTATTTTATTATAGTTTGTTAGGTTTTATAAATGTGTTTTGATTCTATGGAAACCCTTTTGTGTTACATAAGAGTTTTTTTGCAAATTGCAAATTACCGGCGTTTTAGTTTTTAACGTAGCGAAGTTAGTTTTTTTTGCTTTATTGAGTAATAGCGTTCTTAATATTTAGTATTTTATTTGATTTTTTAGTTGAGTATTAATTCACTTAGAGTTCAGTTTATAGATTTTTTGTTTTGTTTTGATTATCGTTTAATGCCTAATTTATTACACTGAGGTGTATTAACGTAATTCTTATTGAGTGTTTATCACGTTTTTTATTTGACAAGCGTGCAGTGCATTTTGAAGCCCGATTTCAGGTAGTTTGCTGAGTTGCTGTCCAGCAGACCTGGAATTGATTGCGGATAGGTAAGCGTATGTTTTTTGTATGTTTAGACACGCTATGTACTCGTAATTTTGGCACGACAACCCTTATTTTGACTACTAAACATTCTGGTGCCCAAACCTTCGATTTTGTCTTCTACCCCTATTGTGACTTACGTAAGATTTACTATTCTGGATGTGCAATTTTTTTTTAACATCTGACCTACATCCATACGCTGGCTAGTCGGGGCAAAAAGGCCAATTTATCTGTAATCCCGTTCTACCACCCGTTTATACCGTTACAGGTAAAGTTGGCGCTTCAACGTGGGACATTTTAGGGTGTTTTTTTTCGTAGATTTTTATTTTTTTGGTAACATCTTAGGATAGTATTTCAGTATTTTCGCTTCAGGATTATTTTATTGTTGAATTGAGTTTTTTTATATACGTATCGAAAGATTAAATATGGGTTATAAAATTAATGTAGATAGGCTTACACCTAGTGAGGTAAGATATGAGATAGCGGTTAGAGGAGGTGATCTATCGTTAGGGGTAACTGCGTTACGTGCTTTGTTACGGAATATTTTAAGTGAGGAAAGTAGTGGTAAAATTTCATCACGTCCCGATTATCCTTTCGATTTTGAAACAGATAAGAGTGCTATTGAGGAAACGAAATTGGAATTAGAAAAATTATTAGAGGAAGTCAAAATTAATCCGTCCACAAAAATTTTAACGACCATAGAAACCAAGCTCAAATATTTGTTAGGTAGAGTTAATAATTCAATTCCGAAAACCGATATCGATGTTAAGATTAAGGAAAGTTTGTTTGTTGAAATTGCAGTAGCTCAATCTACGTACGAAATTTTGGATAAACGAGTAGTTTCAAAAAGTTCACCTTTGGAAATATTAAGCAGTGTTTCGAATAATGACGATCAAAATTCAAAAACAGATATTTCAGTACCGATTAGTAATTTAAATTTAAGTACATCACCTGTTAGAAATGTAGTTGTAAAAAGTACACCGGTTTGCAAGTGGAATTTATCATTTTCGGGAGATACTAAATCCTTATCGTTAAGTGCTTTTTTGGAACGGATTTCAGAATTACAGATTTCACGTAGAGTAGATGACGCACAATTATTTTCGGAATGTTTAGATTTATTTACGGGTAACGCTTTGATTTACGTTCGTTCCGTTAGAAGGGAAGTTAGGACTTGGGGTGAGTTGGTGGAATTGTTGAAAATTCAATTCCAGCCAATAGATTATGACGATAGATTATTAGATGAGATTAAGCGTCGTACTCAGGGTACGGACGAGCCTATGGGAATTTATATCGCTGTTATGCGGACTTTATTTTCGCGTTTGAACGAAACTTTGTCGGAAGATAAGCAATTACGTATTTTGCGGAAAAATATCGCGCCTTCTTATCAGGCACAATTGGGTTTAACGGAGGTTAGCTCGATTAACGAATTAATTAAGTATGGAAGACTTATCGAGGAAAGAGTTCAAGCGATGAATAGTTATGTACCGCCTAGTCGGAAACGCTCCGACCTAGAAGTAGATTTAGCGTACGTGGGAGAAACCCCACCGGTTGTCACGATCAAGAATAAGGAAGTACCGATACAAGAAGTAAAGATAACGCCGAGTAGAGTTGAGGGTAGATCATGTTGTAATTGTCAGAAGACCGGACATCTGGCATCGCGTTGTAAAGACACCATTAAGAATCGTTATTGTTATCGTTGTGGAAAGAAGGATTTTACAGTAAAGAATTGTCCTAAGTGTTCGAATTCGGGAAACGGATTACGGAGACAATAAAGAGCCGCGTATTGTCTTCTAGAATTTTTGTTAAGTCGGCAGTGTATTATAATTCATTAAGAGCTAGGGATGACGCGAAATTTTTAAAGACTAAAGTTGTTTTGGATTACGTTTTTGATTCTAAAGATTCAGATGAAAGACCATTTGTGAACGTTAAAATTTACGGACAAGAGTTATTAGGTTTGTTGGATAGTGGGTCAACGAAGACCATATTAGGAGAAAAAGGTTTGAAGAAATTAAGTCATTTGGGTGTTAAATTAGATAAACGATTTACGTCAACGTGTGTTGTAGCAAACGGTCAGTCAGTTAGGAGTATAGGTACCGCGACTGTACCTATCGAAATTAAAGGAAAGGTTGTCATTATCAGTGTTCTTGTTGTACCGGATATACCGCATCATCTTATTTTGGAAGTAGATTTTTGGAAACAAACTAACATCATACCGGATTTACGTAAAGGTGAATGGAGATTTGAAAATTTGGAGACAATTGAAGCTTTAGAGAATGGAGAGCATGGAATACAATCCCGATTAGACTTGAGTAGCGACCTATTACAGAAATTAGACCAGTTGGTTACCGATTATTTCACGTCTATCGAAGGTAAAGAAATTGGATGTACTTCTTTAGTTCAACACCATATTAAGACCAATAGTGAACCGATTAAGCAACGTTATTATCGCGTATCGCCCTTTATACAACAACAGATTGATATCGAATTGGAGAAGATGCTGAAGTTGGATGTGGTGGAAAAATCCACGAGTTCGTGGTCCAGTCCGATCTTATTAGTGAAGAAGAAAGATAATAGTTACCGATTTTGTGTCGACTTTCGGAAAGTGAATAAGGTTACCGAGAAGGACGCGTATCCGTTACCTTACGTGTCCTCGATTTTGGACAGACTTCGTGACGCAAAATTTATTTCGTCTTTGGACATCAAGTCCGCGTATTGGCAGATACCAATGGCGGAGGACTCTAAGCAATATACAGCTTTTACCGTACCCAACAGGGGATTATTTCAGTTTAAACGACTACCGTTCGGTTTGGCTAACGCACCAGCCAGTTGGCAACGATTTATTGACCGAGTTTTGGGACCGGAATTAGAACCTTATGTTTTCGTTTATCTTGATGATACGATTATTTGTACACCTACATATGAGAAACACCTAGAAGTTCTACAAGAAGTTTTTCGTCGATTTACGGAGGCAGGAATAACGTTAGGCAGGGACAAATGTACCTTTTGTCAATCGGAGTTACGATATTTAGGTTACGTAATTAACGCGGATGGGTTATCGGTAGATCCGGATAAAGTTAGCGCCATTTTAAAGATACCGACACCTAAGAGTGCTACGGAAGTAAAGCGAGTTATCGGAATAGCTAGTTGGTACCGTCGTTTTATTCAAAATTTTTCTACGATTATAGCACCTTTAACGAAATTATTAAAGAAATTTGCAAAATTTGTTTGGGATGAAGATTGTGAGAAAGCTTTCGGAATTATTAAGGATTGTTTAGTTACCGCACCTATTTTATCGTGTCCAGATTTTTCGCTACCGTTTATTGTGCAAACTGACGCTTCGGATTATGGCATTGGATCAGTACTAACGCAGACCATTGATGGTGAAGAAAGAGTTATTTGTTATAACAGCAGATCGTTGACAAGGAACGAAAGAAAGTTTTCGACTACCGAAAAAGAGTGTTTAGCCGTACTTTGGTCAGTAGAGAAATTACGTCCATATTTGGAGGGAGCAGAATTTACGGTTATTACCGATCACGCATCGTTAGTTTGGCTACATAATTTAAAGGAACCTACCGGTCGATTAGCGCGTTGGGCTATACGCCTTCAGCAGTATAGTTTTGAGATCATTCATCGGAAAGGAAAGGATCATGTCGTACCGGATACATTATCGCGTTCCGTACCAGTTATTGACGCATTTGAAGTGACAAGTAAACCCGATATTGACTTACCAGACGAGACTATAGTAGAAGACGAAGAAAAGGAAGTAGAAGATGTAAAAGATGACGATAAGTGGTTGACACGGATGAAGAAGAATGTTAAGGCAAGACCTATCGCGTACCCGCAATGGCGGATAGAAAATGGAAAGTTATTGAAGCATGCGAAGTGTAGTTATCCGAAGTTGAGAAACGATGAGGAACAGTGGAGAGTTGTAGTGCCGAAGGGAGAACGCTCCCAGATATTATCGCAGTGTCATGATGACCCTAGAGCAGGACATGCAGGTATTTTTAAGACTCATGAGAGAATTTCACGACAGTATTATTGGCCGAAGTTAAAGGCAGACGTGGTACGTTACGTTCGACATTGTGAAATTTGTATTAGACATAAACCGGAACAGAAGAAACCGGCCGGCCTTATGGCAAAACATCCCGTTATCGACAAGCCCTGGCAAATGATTGCCACGGATATTGTAGGACCGTTACCGAGATCATCTCGAGGTTATTCATATGTTTTAGTAGTTGCCGATTATTTTTCGAAATTTGTACTTTTCTTCCCGTTACGTGCCGTTAAGTGTAGTTAAGAATATCGAAGAGAATGTTTTTCTTATGTTTGGAGTACCGTTATACGTTTTGTGTGACAATGGATCACAATTTAGGAGTAAAGAATTTCAGAAAATGGTTACGTCTTATAACGCCAAAATTATATTTAACGCAAATTACCATCCTCAGGCTAATCCATCAGAACGTGTTAATAGAGTTTTGAAGACAATGTTAGCGTCGTATATCGAAGATAATCAACGTAATTGGGATAAGTATTTAGCGCAAGTTGCCTGTGCCATTCGCACAGCGACTCATGAAGTTGCCGGCCTGACGCCTTATTTCGCGAACTTTGGGCGAGAAATGATCATAGACGGATCACAGCAGGGAGTACCGACGAACAGTACCGATCTAGATAATGTAAATTTTGCCGACAGAACACCGTTGTTAGAGAGAAGTGAAATTTTTCGCGTTGTTTATAACGATATTAAGAAAAGACTTAATGCCGCGTATATTAAGAGTAAACAAAATTATGATTTACGTAGACGTTTAGCAAATTTTGAGGTAGAAGATACCGTGTGGCGGAAAAATTATGTTTTATCGGACGCGTCTCGTTATTTTGCAGCTAAGTTAGCGCCAAAATTTATCGGTCCATTTTATATTAAGAGAAAGGTTTCGTATCAAACTTACGAACTGTCTGATGCCTCAGGAATTTCGAAGGGAGTGTGGAATGCTAAAGATCTTAAGCCAAATCCTAATGTCGATTAAGTCCTCTTGGACGTTTTCTCTGTGTAGGGACGGAGTAAGAATTTTCCTACAGCAGATGCCACTGCTTGTCGTAAGAGGCGACTAATCAAGTAGGCGTAGCGAGTTTGGTTGGAGGTGTTGCGATTTTGGGTCTTGCGTATACGGTTGTGGAATAACGGAAAGCGGGGATCTCGTGAACCGTGGCCCGGCCTCTTCCGTATGCTCTCGACGCGGAGTTTCAGTGCACCAGCCAAACGCGTGTACCGTTGTTGCACCTTGTTGTGCTTTCTCGGATCCTTAGCGGATCATTTTTGGGTTTGTCGTTTATCGTGGATTTGATCCAATTTTTTTGTCTTCTCGACTTTGACTTATATTACCGAACGTGACTGTGGAAGTTTTGTTTTGAAGTTTACTTAGTGTTAGATTTGTTTTTGTTCCTGGCGTAGGTTGACTGTAGGGTTAAGTTGTTTTTCGGACATATTTTCCGAAGGAAAATATTTTTGTAAGGGGAGTGTCAGGGTATTTTGAACACCCTGTATACGTATTTGGTAATTTTGTTTATAGTTTTATGCACTTAGTTAGATTCCGTATATACATATATTTTTTTTTGTCAAGTTTAGTTTTATAGTGAATTTGTTTTAACGTGTGTAACGACCTTTAGGGATGGTAGGTGTGTGGTGAGCTTTAGATTCTTTGTTTGTGAAATTATTATTCCGAAATTTAGGTTGTTTTTTTTCCTTATTATTTCCCGTTTATAGAAGTTTTATTAACGCTTATTTGTAAATAGTTGTCTATAAGTTTAATTAAGGTTTATTTCGTTTGATTTCCGTAAAATATAATAGAAAATTAAGTACGTTAAATAATTGTTCGTACTTTAAGGTAAACATAGAGAGGTTGTATACGTTACTTTGGCTGACGTTTAGTTTTTCAACATTTACCGAGTCCTTACGGACGGAAACGAATTTGTGTATCGTGGTACCTTATTTTCCCCTTCCGTTTTTTTGATTGGTGGAATTAAATTAGATAAGAGTTTTTATGAGTAGTGGGATTCAAAATTCAAAGATGGAATTTGTTAATAATTTGTGAGATTCTGAAACTGATCGCGCTCTCGTGTACTAGTAATACGGTGCCGCTGGTTACGCTTTAAGGGGTGGTTTAGAACGTTGATATTTTGGGACCTTGTGGTGTTTAACGAACGTACTTTTTTTGTGTAGTAAGGGTAGTTTGCTACTCCTGAAGATTACTGTGAAAGGGATTTATTAAAATTGTTCATCACCAAAGGATTATACCTAGTGCCGATTTCGGTTTTACGTAAAGTTACCTAGAGGACATCGTCGTGTTGTATAGTGCTTCAGTGACCTCTTTGGTTTATATCGCTTCTGCGGATATTAACATCATCGTTCTTGCAGTGCCACCTATTTACCGTACAAAGCGTGTTTAAAGATAAAGAAACTTTCGCAATATATTAAAAATTATATTTAATTAAATCAAGTTATAAACATTTTGGATTATTAGTGGAAATAAAACCAATTAAAAGCTAAAAGTTATCAAGTAATTGTGAACGCTCAAATTATTATTATTTTAAAAGAAGTTTTGAACTTATGCAGTAACATTTTAACGCGAATCAATCCAAGAATTGTTTGTGTATCATAGAACAATAGTCAACATTTCATTCATTATTTTGCCAGACCAGGGAGGGTTCATCTCCGTCATAGCCGTAGCCGACCACCTGGTTATCTTCCACCTACATTGTAACACAGAAGAGGTGTAATTCTAGACCTTTAAGGTAACATAATATTGTTTTTTATTGAATATTTCAAGATTTTTTTGTGTGTTTCGATTTATTTTTTTATTTTTTTATGTGTTTATGAAAGTTTGAAAGCGGGGTCATTTTTTTTTTGTTAAAGTAAGTTGTTGTTTGAATTTGTTTAGCGTAATTAATTATAGTTTTGACGCTCCGCCTTCACACTTTTTTATTTTAGTATTAAAGGGCAATCGACCCTATTGTAGTGTGGGTATATTATCCACGAATTATAAATATAGGTTAAACGATTTAAACTGGCCTGAAAGCAGTATTCTGATCAGACATCCTGTCGCCTTTTAAGCATTCATTTTTTTGTTTATACCAATTATCGTATGTTTACATTTTTTTATATTTATCATTTTTATTATTTTATTATAGTTTGTTAGATTTTATAAATGTGTTTTGATTCTATGGAAACCCTTTTGTGTTACATAAGAGTTTTTTTTGCAAATTGCAAATTACCGGCGTTTTAGTTTTTAACGTAACGAAGTTAGTTTTTTTTGCTTTATTGAGTAATAGCGTTCTTAATATTTAGTATTTTATTTGATTTTTTAGTTGAGTATTAATTCACTTAGAGTTCAGTTTATAGATTTTTTGTTTTGTTTTGATTATCGTTTAATGCCTAATTTATTACACTGAGGTGTATTAACGTAATTCTTATTGAGTGTTTATCACGTTTTTTATTTGACAAGCGTGCAGTGCATTTTGAAGCCCGATTTCAGGTAGTTTGCTGAGTTGCTGTCCAGCAGACCTGGAATTGATTGCGGATAGGTAAGCGTATGTTTTTTGTATGTTTAGACACGCTATGTACTCGTAATTTTGGCACAACCCTTATTTTGACTACTAAACATTCTGGCGCCCAAACCTTCGATTTTGTCTTCAACCCCTATTGTGACACTATTCTGGATGTGCAATTTTTTTTAACATCTGACCTACACCCATACGCTGGCTAGTCGGGGCAAAAAGGCCAATTTATCTGTAATCCCGTTCTACCACCCGTTTATACCGTTACAAGCTCCGCTAATCCGGATCGATTGTGACTGACTCAATCCGGATGAGAGAAACATGCGGATTACTGAAGCAAAGGCGTAACTAATGTTGAAACGTTTATTACTATAACTAACAATGTTTGTTACTAATATATTATTATAAATCGAATTTAAACTAAAAATTGATCGAAAATGTTGCATTCTGAGAATGGTCAAACCCTTTAATTCGACCGTATTTTCCTCCGTCCATTGTATGCAGTTACTGAAACACCTAATAGCCTCTTCATGTGTAACCTTCAGCTCATCTGTGGAAACTTCTTTGTCAGCAAATTCTTCCATCACCATCCAGTGGCAGCGATCTCTCTTTGTAAATCCAAAATAGAGTGTCATCATCTGCATCCCTTTCAGTTTCTAATTTTGTTGCGATATCAGTGGGATTATTATCACATGAATAGCAAAGAATATTTTCCAACACTTTTGTATTGTACCAGACGACAGTTTGGCCCAAGATAGAAACAGGTCACCCCTTAAAGTGGTTTTCTTAGGAACCCTTAAAGAGTCATTTTCCTCTAAAGATGGACCAAAAAGCTCTTTCGATAATACATTTTGTATAACTGTGTTGATCCGTCAGTTGAGTAAGTGGAGTGCAATTGGGTGGCAGAAACATGGTTACAATTTGACCATTATCGCTGGTTTGTTAGGTCTCCGATACGTTTGCACATGCAAAAAAAGTTACTCTCTCTTTTGAAGTTTTTCACAGTGGAGCAGTTCTTTCTCTGTCATGCATCAAAGTCCGATCACGTAATAGTTTCCAGAATAACGCAGATTTATCCTTTGCTTGCAATAAATTGGTTACCATTATAATATTAGAGTAACTTGAACTGATTTTTTCCTTAAATTATTACTTTTGAAAGTCGCATATCTTTCTCATTATAAGTGCAACAATCTGTACAATTCATTCTCCATTTCTGAATATTGTGTTTTTTCTTACGCAATGGTGTTGAGGCACAACTTGCAATTTAACTGTAATTACAAAAGCGCATCGTTAATAAATTAACGTTTAATATAAAAGGGGTAGTAGTATGTACCCCGTTATTTCTTTCGTGTTCTTTTTAATATTCGAAATTATGGCTATACCGACACCGTAGTTATTAGTTAGCGTTTTACCACTGACACCATTGTTCAATTTTTGCAATATATCCTGTTTTTCGGGGATAGTTAACGTTTCGTGAGGCTTTTTTGGTAGAATGCTGGCTAAAACTGAGACGGAGGTATCTTACCTCTTTTTATGTGCTACACATAGTCGGGGATTCAACACACGAGGATTCGCAGTGGGTAAACAAGGTATATAATATCAAATTCACATTGTTTATGTTATTCGGATTACAAGGACATCCGGATTAGTGTAAGTTCGGATTAGCGGAGCTTTACGTATATGTGTTAAATATTTTAACTGTTTCTTATTTATTACAAAATATTAAGTTTTAAATTTTAAATAACTCATTTAAGGTTTCAAACAGTAAGCTTTGGAATTACTTTGTTATTAGTTGACAGTTGTTAAAATGTTTCGATGGTCTCTACATCATCGTACCCATTGCTTAGAGATTTATATTAAATTGAATTCAATTATTCCAATATGGCGCGATTTCCGACAAAAGCTTCGTGTTAGAAAAACATCTGTACGAAACGTCAATCGAAAATGGGTCCATAAATGGGGGAAATATGGTAATGTTTTGGATCGAAAATTAAGCGACAGAATTCGATTTGTATGTAATTACTGCACAAAACCAAGAACGCGTAAGGAAAGCGATAGTGGAATTCAACCGCTTCGAAAACCCCAAAAACCTTTATCTATGTCTGGTATGCAGCAGATGCTATGTGAACTAGTACAAAATTTCGGTTGTGGGTAAATTATCAGACCAGTTTGGTCAACAACCTTTAGAGCTAAAAAATAACCCGTCGTATATTAAAGATTGTTTATGTATAACAACCACATTTCTCTTTAAATGGTTTCTTGAACAAACAAAGCTGTACATACTGGGCAACCCAAAATCCCTCTGAGAATCATGGAAAGCCATTGATTTCTCCCAAAGTTGCCGCATGGTGTGCAATTTCACAATACGTTTATCCGGTTTACAGAGATCGGAATCATTGGTTATTCATCGTTTTTTGCTAGCTCCCTGACGCTATATGTCCATATCAAGATTAATACCAATTCCTGTTACAACAAACAATACACTTGCATCTATTTCATAGGTAAATTTGATTGTAGGAAATTTAGAATATGTAGTTTCGACAAAGCCCTGAACATTTAGTATTAACACATCATCCACATGTCTAATCCAAACTCAAGAAAGAAAAGGCAAATCCTGTTATAAGTGTTCAAAACTTTACCCATAAATAGATTGTCGTACTGTGTACTTGTTTAAAAACTTATGAATTAAGTTTCAAAAAGATTTAATTCAACTCTGTTAATTAAAGAAATTCTACTTCTGAATAAAGCAAATTATTTTTTAACATCTGGCAGATAAGGGACACGGACACGGTCACGGTCACGGACACACACGCACGCACGCTCGAATGCACGCACGTAGGCACGCACGCACACACGCAAGCAAGCACGATCGCATGCACCCGCATGCACACATGCACGCACCCGCGCACACGCGCGTCTGCGCACCCGCGCGTCTGCGCACCCGCCTGCTCGCCCTCACGCCCACACGTCCACACGACCACACGCACACACACGCACGCACACACGGAAGCACGCACGGATGCACGCGCATACGCACGCACCCACGCACGCACGCTACCACGCACGCACGTACGCACACACACTCACACACCCACACACTCACACACTCACACACTCACACACTCACACGCTCACAAACTCACACTCACAGACTCACACACTCACACACTCACATACCATCACACTCACACACTCACACACTCACACAAGAACACACTCACACACACACAAACACACACACACTCACACAATCACACACTCACACCTACACACACACCACCACACTCACACACTCACACACTCACACACTCACACACCACACACCACACACACACACTCACCCACCCAGCAACTCACCCACTCACACTACACCTCACACACTCACACTCACACACATCACACACACACCTACACACACTCACACACTCACACACTCACCCACACACACACACTCACACACTCACACTATCACACACTCACCATTCCCACACTCACACACACCACACACACACACACACACAACACACTACACACACATCACGCACAGCCGCAAACACAACACACACACACTCACGCACCACACACTCACAAACTCACAGACTCCACACACCTCACACACCACACACACACTCTCACACAAACACATACACACACACAAGCGTTCACCACGCACGCACGCACTCACGCACGCACATACCCACTCCATCCACACACACACGCACACACACACACACACACACACACCACACGCACACGCACACAGCACACGCACACCACACCACACACCCACGCACACCTCACCACGACACGCACACACACACACACACACTCACACACACACACTCACACGCTCACACACTCACACACTCACACACACTCACACACCCACACCACACTCACACACTCACACACTCACAAACTCACACTCACAGACTCACACACTCACCACTCACACCACACACTCACACACTCACACACACTCACACACTACACACTCACACACACACACCACACACACACCACACGCACACGCACACGCACACGCACACGCACCACACCACCACACCACCACGCTCCCCACGCACCCACCCACACACACTCACACACCACACACCACACCCACGCACACACTCCACACTCACACACTCACACCCACACCCACACTACACACTCACACACTCACAAACTCACACCACTCACACTCACCACTCACACACACACACTCACACTCACACACTCACACTCACACACACACACCACACACCACACACCACACACTCACACCACCACACACACACACACACCACCACACTCACACACTCACACACCACCACACACCACACCACCACCACACTCACACACCTCACAACTCACACATCACACACTCACACACTCACACTCACACACTCACACACCACACTCACACACTCACACACACTCACACACTCACCACCACACACACACTCACACACTCACACACTCATCACACACTCACACATCACACACACTCACACCCACACTCACACACCACACCACACACACACACACACCACACTCACACACACATCACACAGCGCACACACCACACACACACACCACCTCACCACTCACACACTCACACACACTCACAACTCACACACTCACACTCACACATCCACACTCTCACACAACACACTACACACACACAAGCTCGCACACACACACACCACTCACCACGCACATCCACACCCACCATCACACACACCACACACACACCACAGCACACACAACCACACCACACACACGCCACACACGCACACCACACACACCCACCACAGCCACAGCTCCACACCCACCACACCACCACACACACACACTCACACACTCACACACTCACAATCACAAACTACACACTCACACACTCACACTCACAACTCACACTCAAACACTCACACACTCACACACTCACACACCACACACCCACACCACACCTCACACCCACACACTCACACATCACACACTCACACACTCACACTCACACTCACACCACACACCACAACACCCACCACACCACACACGCACACACACACACTCACCCACCCACTACTCACCCACTCACACTCACACACCACACACCACACACACACCACACTCACCACACCACACACACACACACACTCACACACTCACACACTCACACTACACACACTCACACATCCCACACACACACAACTCACAACACCACACCACACACACACCACACATCACACACACCACACACACACTCACACACCTCACTCACCTCACTACACACTCACACACACACTCACACACTCACACACTCACAACTCACACACTCACCCACTCACACACACACACCACCACACACTCACACACCAACACACTCACACCACTCACCCACTACCACCACTCACAACTCACACACTCACACACCACACACACACACACACACACACACACACAGCACCACGCACGCGCACACACACACACACTCGCACACCGCGCAACCACGCACCCGCGCGGACGCACACCCGCACACCCGCACACCCGCACACCCGCACATCCGCACACCCGCACACCCGCACACCTGCACATCAGCACACCCGCAGACTCGCACACTTGCACACCCACACCCACACCACACGCACGCACGCACGTACGCGCGCACGCACTCACGTACGTACGCAGGCACACACGTACGCACGCACGCACACACACACACACACACACACACAACACACAATCACACACAAACACATACACACACACACAAACGTTCGCACGCACGCACGCACGCACTCACGCACGCACCTACCCACCCATCCATACACACACACGCACACACACACACGCACACACACACGCACACGCACACGCACACGCACCCACGCACGCACGCTCCCACGCACGCACGTACGCACACACACACACACTCTCACACACTCACACACTCACACGCTCACACACTCACACACACTCACACACTCACACACTCACAATCACAAACTCACACTCACAAACTCACACTCACAGACTCACACACTCAAACACTCACACACTCACACACTCACACACTCACACACTCACACACTCACACACTCACACACTCACACACTCACATACTCACACTATCACACACTCACACACTCACACACTCACACAAATACACACTTACACACATGCACGCACGAGAGCACGCGCGCGCACACACACACTCGCACACCCGCGCACCAGCGCACCGCGCAACCGCGCACCCGCGCGTCCGGACACTCGCATACCCGCACACCGGCACACCCGCAGACTCGCACACTTGCACGCCCACACCCACACCCACACCACACGCACGCACGCACGTACGCACGCACTCACGTACGTACGCAGGCACACACGTACGCACGCACGCACGCACTCATACACACACACACACACACAAACACACACAAACACACACAAACACACACAAACACACACAAACACACACAAACACACACAAACACACACAAACACACACAAACACACAAACACACACAAACACACACAAACACACACAAACACACACACAAACGTTCGCACGCACGCACTCACGCACGCACTCAAGCACGCACGCACCTACCCACCCACCCATACACACACGCACGCGCACGCGCACGCGCACGAGCACGAGCACGAGCACGAGCACGAGCACGAGCACGAGCACGAGCACGAGCACGCGCACGCGCACGCGCACGCGCACGCGCACGCGCACGCGCACGCGCACGCGCACGCTCACGCACGCACGCACACACGCACCCACGCACCCTCCTACCCAGCCAACCAACCAAGGATGAAAATTTTATTTTACTTAACATTAGCAAATCAGAACACTTTCTAAGGAATAAAGGCTAGAAATGAAAAAAAACACTTTACAAATCAATTTAAAAACGTTTAATCATATCACAATGTCAGTGTAATGTTGCAAAAAACTTTAATTGAAAAAATATATAATATCATACAAAGACTGTATTTATTATTGTACGTTGAATACAAGATATATACGTTATTTTATTTTAAACTGTACATGTTAAGTGCTTATTCACCACAGTATTGCAGTGCTATAACACGTATTTTAAAAATTAAAGTAAGATTAAACGTCCACATTTGGTTTTTTATCTACAATAACAACTAGTACTGTTATGATTAAGGAAACTCACCATTAAATTGTTACGAGCAAAACTGTAAACAAGTAAGTTGAAATGTGTGATGAAAATATTTCAACAGCTAGTACTGATCAATGTAAATTAAAAGTACTGTTCTACAATTTTAGCTATTAAAAAGGGTAGTAGCAATAAAGCTCCGAATCTTATTAAGTCCAGTCAGATAAAACTTGGCCGGTTAGTTCATAAACTTGCGATCGAATTTTTAGGTATTATAATATCAATTAATTAATAAGGAAGAGTGACGAGTGCTTTCATTCGGTAATCCCACATCACCACTAATTCCTAAACCTTCGGGAAGATATCTAGGGATTCCACAAAGAACACATAGTCTTGAAATATGAAAATCTACTTCACTATTATTCGAATTGTTTAGTATTACGGTATTTTGAATTTGAGGGTTTCGTAGACGCAATAGTTAAATTACTTAATATTATTATAAATGGAGTAGTTTTAAACATTAATTTTATGTACAAAGAAAACAGGTTGATTTAACTTTAACCGTAGCAGCTTTATCTGTACGGTGTGCTTTTATAATGGAATAATTACAGCGAAGCCTCTCGCTATATGACGGAATAAAACTTTGCAAGTAATCTCAATTTGTGGCCTCGTTTAATAAGACTAGGTTTTATATATCGTTTTTTTTTTTTTGGTTTCTCTCATAACTAAGTAATCTTACACAACCCCACATACCTCTAACAAATTCTACAACTAATTTCGTTATGCATTGTTCCGTTCTGAAACTTATTTTGGTAATTAATTTTAATTCTTAGACCGTATTTGGTAAGTAATGTCATATAGAGGATCATACACCACAAGGATACTACTAGTTTTCTGAATATTTGCATGTAAGGGTTGTCGTTTCAGATAAATTTTTACAATGTGCGAAAAATTTCAGGAATTTAATTACGAGTATATTAAATTTCTTCAACAATTATTCTCCCAATATAATATATATATATATATATATATATATATATATATATATATATATATATATATATATATAAATTAATCGAGTCATTTTTTATGACTTTATGGACCCATAGCAAAAGTCACTACTGGATAAATGAGTATCATTCTTTGGACAACTTTTGCCTTTTCGGTACAATTTCCAGTAGCCGCATCAATCTGGAATATTTTAGTGAACAAAACTATCAATGTTTATGTGTGTAATACCTTTGACTAACAAAATTTGTCAAAAAGCACCGAAAGTTTACAAAGTTTCCCTTAAGCAAGGCAAACGTGACACCTTCTTGCAACTGAGTTGGTTGCGGCCTTGATGGTTTCAGGTTTATCTTGGATCTCTCCCGCTTCAGCTACTATCCTCGCAACCAGGTCTTGTTCGCTTACAATGTCAGTGACGTCATCGACAAGACTCTTCAGCCCCAGAGATAGAAGTCCAGTGGGTTCAGGTCAGCAGAACGTGGTGGCCATTGGTCTTATCCACCTCTCCCAATCCACCTGTAAAAATTGAAATATATCGCCTTATTAATTGTCAATTCGTTTCCAACGAGTTGAAACTAAATTTTCTTGAGTCAATGAAATGTTGCTCACCGATTTGGGAAGGTCGCGTCTAAGTAGGTTTTGACCGTATTCCATTGTGCTTGAACCCCAAGTGGACCCTCAGAACCAAAGACAAATCATCCAAATACTCTGAAAGTTGATGCTGCAGGAATGCCAAATACGACGACTGCCCATTCAGCCTAGCTGGGAGCATGTACGTGCCCAGCAGGTATCTAACGTGACTCGGTGGCTTCATTCCCGACATGCAGTAGTTGTGTCTTTTGTAAATGATAATGGTACAAGTGCTCTTTTAAAACATTGCAAATGGCTGTTTTATTACAATTTATTGCTTTGATAATAGCGCGGGTACTCGTATTCGAGTACTCTTCAATATTGTGAAGTACGGTTTCGGTGAAAGCTAAGGACGCGCCTCCAGTCCTGTCATGCCGCTGTTCTGCATCGCCGGTCCAGTTCGAAGAAGGCGTTGATGGACTCGGCTGAAAACCCTTCCACTAGGGTGCTTTAGTAAAAAGTTAAAGTAGCATAACGCAATGAAATCTACGAGTAAAACAAATAAAATTTAGTTTTGATGTTTCACATATTTCACATCTCAAGTAATTTCTTAAAGATTTTACCACTTACTAAAGGCGATAACTGTAATCGTTATCGAAACATTTAAATTTTTGTAAAATATGTATAAATAAAATATACACCATTTAAACCCAAAAGCTAAGTATTTTTATTATGAAGTCTAGCAGTACAGTAACAGTGTCTACCTTACCTATCTAATTGCATACAATCCAGCAGCTTGTCAACAATTTCCCTTTGCCAACCTACAAACAAGGTGTATGTACTCTTCTTTAGGAAAATTCATATCAACGTAATTTTCTGGCTAAATCAATATTAATTACCTTCAAATCAATACTAATTACCTGCAAAGCTGGAGAAATTATGATTACTCGATAAATTTTTTTTTACCCAATTAAATATTAAAATTCTACCATTTCCACAGTTTTACAGTCCCCGCGGCCAAAGAATGCCTGAACGTTGGATGCGCATTCGTCCAACTTCAAGTCTCTTAAGCGCGGCATGTCAGTGGCGTCGCCATAGAAAGCGCGTTCCGTTTATTATCATCATGTATTACACTAATTAATTATTTATTTCTGTTATTAATTTACATACGTACTTGTTAATTTAACTTTATTACAATTATTGCAACAAAACGACAGTGAACCATTCTGTGTCCAATGTGAATTTTGAAGCTCATAATACTCAAATTTATTAGACAAATATGTATAAACAACAAATACTTTCATAATACATAGTAAAATAAATAAGTAGTTTTGCGGCGCATGTAATGCTAATGGCATATGTTGAAATTCTCATTAAAGAAATCCTAATAGTTGACATTCCTTAGTATCATTAACAACAGATTAGCAAATATTCAAAAATGTTTTTATTAGTTAGTTCGTTCTCTCAACTGTGATTTAAAAGCGAGTGTAGAAATACTGTTCATGTGTAATTCAAATAAATAAAATATTTTAAAAGTTCTTGTGGTTTGGTGACGAATAAATGAAAACGCGACACCAACGCCACTGGTAATGCTTTCAGTCGCTATTGCCTTAACGAGTGCGGCCGAATGCACGAACATCCATGCGCGACACGAGGCATTCTTTGGCCGCGCGGACTGTAATTATTTTAAGCTAAAATTTGGTATTATTGCTAACGATAATTAGGAATACCTACAAAATTTCAGCTAAATGCGACCAATGCCACAAGACATACAGTTTTTCTTAAGGTTTAAAAATTTTACTTTCTTTTTTATTTCTTGACTGTAAGTCAAGCTCCATTCCCCAAAATGTCACTGAATTCGGGAAAAAAATTTCCTCCGCCAACTTGAATTCTCCATTGTCCTAGAATTTCGAAAAAAAAATGACACTACTGAATTGGCCACCCATGATATTAGTAGTGAAAGTGTCATTAGTTTCCAGCTAGGAATAAACCTTACAAGAGTACTTTTTTGGTTTTAATTTGCTGCATCCCCAATATAAGTGTGTCTAGTAACGAATCAGCAAAGATTTCCCTTAATATAATTGAAAGGTATGGGGTATTACCAAACCATCCAAAAAGCCTATGGTCAAAAAGCAGCCGTAAACTTTAAAATTTGGGCAAAGACAAAATTAAAACTTGGGAAAGAGTATAACAGAAGTTGTTTTTTACTGAAATACAGAAACAGTGATGTTATTCCAAAATTTATAACGAACCCTTTAAAAAAAATTAAAAAAATGCTTCTATATAAACAAAATGAAAATAGAACTAACTTCTCAATTTATAATAGGTTCGTAAATAAACTTTTAAGCAATGAAATTAGTTGTAGTCATAAAACCATAATACAATTCGACAATGATTTAGATTAATAAAATACTTATCTTTTTTGGGGTTTTTTAATGGTGTACTTTAAATTATACAATCTAACCGTTTCGATAACACTTACAGTTATCTTCGTCAGTAGTAATGTATGTTAAAAATTGTTAAAGATGTAGTAAACAATTTTGTCAAATTTGAAAAATTAAAACATAAACATAAGCCTGCTATTAATATAACAGTTTGGGAAACATAAAGCCAACTATAAAATTTTTGGCATCTTATAATTAAAAACAAGCATAATGATACGCCTTAATTTTAATTTATTTTTAACTTTTGGTATGTCTAGGTTTTTTGCTGTGTTTTTCCTAGACCTTGAAGCAAATGCTTTACCAATTATATGTTAAATTACCACAGAACTATAATTTAACATAAGTAGTTGAAATTAAATTAAAATTAAAAATTACAAAGAACGTTCTGCATTGTGCTTTTCATTGTTAATAACACTTCCAATTATTGATAAAGATATCTCTTTGTTAGATTTAACTGGGTTATTTTATTTGATATAATGTTTGGATTTGTGAATGCTTCTATCATTTTAAAATTGAAGTTTTTCACAACTTTACACTTACATCACAACTCGATTAAATGTGTTTTTTGGCTGACAAATTTCATTGTTAGCTTTCGTCGTAGAGAGTGTTCTGGTTTATCATCTTTGAGTCAGTTTAATAAAATTCAATTTTTATGACCTAGTTATTCTTTACCAAAAATTTTATGTTTCCCAAACTGTTATACTAATAGCAGGCTTATGATTATGTTTTAATTTATTTGACAAAATTGTTTACTACATCTTTAACAATTTTTAACAAACATTACTACTGACGAAGATAACTGTAAGTGTTATCGAAACGTTTAGATTGTATAATTTAAAGTACACCATTAAAAAACCCCAAAAAAGATAAGTATTTTATTATGAGTGTTAATGGTGAAAGTTTACATTTTCAATGAGTAAGATTCATTAAAAAGAAAAATAATTAACATAACGAATGAATTTCACTTTAAAAGTTTTTATAATAGACAAGTTACTTATAACAAATTATTCTATAACATTAAATTAAAATTTTAGTATTAAAAACTCAAGAAAATGGGATAAAAAATCTAACCGATATAAATGCACCCAATGATATAATGCATTTTCTAGCTTTAGGACCAAAATTCAGTATTGAACCTATTATTACTAAAGATATCACAATAAAAAGTCTTAGATATAGATTATACTACATCTTTTACTAAAAATGAACATGACAGAAACATCAGTATAGCTAAAGCAACAAATGTTACGGTTGTAATAGAAAAAGAACAGTACTTAAATATATCTAACTCATTAATAATCACACTTCTTATTTGGAAAATGATAAAGATCCTTCATCCCGTATAACAAAAGAATATAATAACCTTGTTAATAAACTTTTCAATAAAAAATAAATTGATAAAGATACAAAACAAAAATTAAATTCCTATAATGGTGTTTCTGCATAGTTTATATAAAAATTTAAGACAATGCTTATGGCGCCGGAGCTCTAAAGTATGAAAATTAAATCTTTGAAGCAAAAGGTCGTATTGATGGCCTCGCTGAGGGCACACTTTGTCCATTTTAAAAACTAATAGCTTTAAAAATTTTCTTTGGACACGTTCAATAAGATTCTTTTGATTAATGTAAATACGTTTCCAAATTAGCCAACAATATTCAAGCTTTGAACGAACTAAAGAAAAAAATAAACTTACATTACAGAAAGATTTGCAATAACGTATTATAAAACTAAGCGTAGTTACAGAAGCTCGTGTTTGCATATGAAGGTGATGATTGAATGATAACCCACTGTCAAAAAGTATTCCCAAGTCTTTAACAACCTCAGTCCTCTGTAGAATAGATGAATAAATTGTATAGTTGAATTGAATTAACTTTTCTGGTATAAGTAATTATTTTGCACTTAGAGATATTTAAGTACAAGTGGTTAGAAATACACTATTCATGTATCGTGTCAAGTTGACTTTGAATAAACTTACAATCTTCGACGGATGATATACGAGCAAATATTTTGTGATCATCAATGAATAATAAAAATAGTAGAAGGCCCATGTTAGACCTTGAGGCACACCAGAAGTGGGTCCAATGGTAGCAGACGTAAAATTATTATAAGTAACCTGTTGTGAACTATTTCTTAAATAAGATCCAAGCATGGATATTAATTAGTCACTAAAACCAAAATATTCTAATTTAGCTAAGATAATACCATGTGGAATCCGATCAAAGGCCTTAGCAAAGTCAGTATAAATGACATTAACTTGGCTAAGATCATCCAGTACAGCAGAAATAAAGTGAGTCATGCATGCTAAATTAAACATCGTTGATCTCTGTTCCATGAAACCATGTTGAAATGGAGAAATTAATATTTTAACCATTGGAAATACTTTTGAATAAAAAATCGTTTCATACACTTTTCCAAAGTTATTCAGAATACTGATCGGTCGATAATTTGTTACATCGCTACCATCACCATTCTTAAGATAGGACAAATATTTGCCACTTTCTAAATGCTTGGAAATAAGTTTGGATGAATTGAAATGTTAAATATGAATGTAATAGGTTCTGCGAAGACAGTAACACAATCTCTTATTAATAAACTGGGGATTTGATCACATCCTGCGGTATCTACGTTTTCCAATTTTTTTATTGCAGAAGATACTTCATCTATCGAAATTTTTGATATAGAAATTATAAGTAAGTTATTAGCACTAAAAGGATAAAAAGTATTCATAATATCTGACAGAGAATAGATACTACTAAAGTATTGATTGAATGCTTTAACTATTGCTCCTGGTTTTACAAACATTTCATTTAAATATTTAATTTTGCGCGGAATACGAGACAAACCTCTTTTAGAATTAACAAAAGTCCAAAAGTACTTAGGGTTGGATGTCTCAGAGTTTTCAACTCGGAAGATATAGTTTTCATATGCAGAAAATATTTGCGATTTTGTCAATTTACGAAGACGTTTGTATTAATTGTAGTCGTAATCTGAACACAATTTTTTGTATTTAGCTATTTTTTAGGCGTATGTGATGTTTAATTTCATGCATAAACCACTTAGGATATGTATTGGATGTGTTAGAGCAAATGGGTACATACAAATCGAAAAGTGCATAAATAACGTTATAAAACACATGCCTCATTTGGATCAGATAAACTATATAAAAAAGTCCAATCTATTTTTAAGAGTTCATTGTATAAGTTTCGATAATCAGCTTTACGAAAATGAATTTCTTATTATTCTTGTTTATAGCGGATTGCATGCAATGTTTATCCTTACATTCAATCATATTTAAAGCTGGGTGATATCAGTCTTCAATAACAATTGGTAACTCATCATGATATACAGAGCACTTAAAATTAGTAATAATTAGGTCTCGCAATCTACCACGACTATTAACAATACTATTACATCGTTGTAAATGAAATACGCTTAAAAAATTACACATTACTGTAGACTTATTATCATTTATGCCAGAGGTAGAAAAAAATGGAATGTTATGGAAGCTTATGATTACAATAACATATATTAAAGATTCTTTTGATGTTCAAGAAAAATTATATGGAATAATTATACCACCTACATAATGTTCTTGTGAGTTTGGATGTAATATCTCTCTTTAGTAATGTTTATCTCAATATCTGTATAATATCAATAAAGAAATATTTGGAAAATGTTACACATTTTTGTAAAATAAAATAACACACTTTTCTTGAAATTATTACATTTATTTTTAATAGAACTTATTTTTCTTTCAACAAGCACAATATACTCTGGTATTTTAACAGTTTTGATCCTAATATCTATTTACTTTACAAAAAGAATATAATGAAAATTAGATACCATTGTTAGATACAAAACTTATCAGAAACAACGATAATAAAATCATAGTAGGTTGGTATAGAAAATCTATCAGCTCAGCTAGATACATAAACTACCATTACTACCACAGAAGAGATATGAAGATAAACATGATAAAACAAATGAAGATTAGAGTATTACGCATCTCTGATCCTATTTTCCAACAAAAAAATAAAAAAATATTATACAATTTATTTTTTAATAATTCATATCCACCTTCACTGTTAAAACATATCTTATGTAACACTAACAATAATATAGTTAACAACATAGAAAAAATTAATGAAGAACCAAACTTAATACAATATACATCCTTAGCTTACATAAGAGTGATCATACCAAAATTTTCAGGAATTTTTAATAAATCTAAATACATCAAAATTGCAAACAACACTGCACTTACTATAATCTCAGTTTTCAGTAAACTAAAAGATAAGGTACCTAAATATCAACTAACTAATATAATACATAGAATACCCTGTAAAAACTGTAATAAAAAATATTTAGGCCAATCAAAAAGACCACTAAATTCTAGAATTACCTCCCACAAAAGTTATAGTAAACTATATTCAAAGAGATGTGCACTTGCAGAACACATTTTTTTACAAAGGTCATAATATGAATTATAAACAAGCAAAAATAATTTGTACTGAATCAGTAAAGATCCAGCTTAACTTTACTAAATTTTTTTAATTAATTATTTTTTTAATTGCCCTGCAGTAATCAAGTTAGATAAAGTTGCATAATATTAAAATCAATTGCAAAAGATTGCGCGATATTGGATCATAAATAATTAATTTTAATCCCCTCCGACGTAGATATCAAAAAGCATCAAATGCTCTTATGTCAGAGGACCCTCAGCCAATCAAGGCCAGAGGACCCCTGCATATAAGCCGGACCCACCCACGACGAATTAGCTATCAAAACCGCGGCAGTACCGGAAGAAATTCTACCGAGCTGGTAGCGTAGTGGTGACACGACCTGCTTAGCATTCGGGAGGTAATAGGTTCGATTCCCATTACCGTCTACCTTGTATGAGGTTTTTTCAGAGGGTTTTCCTCATACACATGTAGCGGCATGGTCACTGCGTATATGCAAACCGTGTGCGGCTACTTAGGCAAATACTGGGGTAGTATTCTCTCCCTCAGAACCCTATCTCCGTTCCTTCCGATCCTATCCTGGCCACACCCATCCTTAACCCCACCATGCATATATACATAATGTATGCATGTATGCTGGGAATCCATGATTGTGGCTGAAGGAGCTCAGAAAGCTCGAGCAGCCCGCCCTACCCCTTGGGGAGGGAATGAAATACGTGGCCTTTTCCTTTTCCGGAAGAAATTCTACTCCATGCTACTCCGTTCTACTCTCGATGCCTACTCTCGCGTCTCCAGCATCTAGAATCTAGAACCGAAATCCGGACCGCACGCGCCTGCCGCACTTAGTTTCGACCTGTCGATTGCCGCATCCGTTCATCCAGAACCGTCGTGTATTTTTAGTCGCGTTACTTCGTCGCCGTCACCGGTAAATCAGCCTTATACAATCAAGCTGCTGGTTGAGATACGCTAAGTTTAACAGCACGTAAGTTTTATTGTACCACTTTTCTTAGACATTACACCAGACACCTGGAGAAACAACGGGCTGTAGAGCCCGGAAGTTATCTCACCGTTCCAGTACACACATCAGAAGTATACGACAGGCTGTAAAGCCTGAAGTCCCCTTCTGCACACATGCACACACTAGAGGTCACGACAGGCTGTAAAGCCCGAAGTCACCTTCTGCAACCATATACACAAACCAGGACGTTGCTACTGCGGGCTAACGCCCGGAAGTCAACTTCCACTTACTCCAGCGGCAAGAAGGGTATTCACTCTAATTCTACCCCTCCCCGGGAGATCCCTTTATACAGCAGTCGACGGGCTGCAATCTTATAAAGGGCTCTCCATTAAACATATATTACACATACACCTACCAGATCCTGAAAAAAATAGCAATACAAACAAGCGACGCCAAGACCTGGAGATAATCTCAATACCAGAAGCCGTATTCTTAGAGATCACCCGCGTGATCCTCCAGTTAAATAAAGACAAACTGGTGGTGCGTTTACGTAATAAATTGCATCAAACGTGTCCCAGCGTCTCGCGAACCGACTACAATTTGTTAGATATTCTTCTAATAATATTTCTTAATAAAGGAAATCCGGTAAGATAAACATTCCTGTATCGCGAGTATATTTTCACGCAACGAAAAACTATCCACTATTTCGTTCCCGACGGCCTGACTAATTTATCAGCATCAGAATAAATTACGAAAATTATACGTGTAAATTCTCTCATTTTAACCCCGAGAATAATCGTGTACTTAAGACACCTACATTCCGTCTGAAACAATCCACATAATTGTTTAATTTAGTTCACGAAGTCCTAAAAGATCGTGTAAACCCTCCTAAGATTAATTCGTTTACAACACTTAATAATAGAAGCAATTTTTAATAACTAACGTATATTACATTCGTGATAAACTCCGTCTTCCCTGTATTTAACAGGTAGAATAAGTTTCGCTTATAAGAAAGTTATAGGCGTTTAACAGTAACAGACGTTTTATAATAATAAAGAATTAATGCGTCTTATTGCCGGGCATAAATAAATGTTATGTATTAATCAATGTAAATACGTTCTCAATTAATTAAGAAATCCTGAGACTATCCTGATCAGTTAAGAGTAAATAATCAAACGCGTACGAACAATTTGCTCTCAGAAACGTATAAATATTAACTTGTCCTTTATGAAGAATTCCAAATACTGAATTCACATCTATTCAGTCTGGAAGCCAAATCACATATAAGAATAGTCATGCGCACTAAGGTTACTTTAAATTATTGATTTTTCTCTTTGACCTGCTTATAAACACCTGCGCGATCGTTGTCCCCTGATTATGTAATACGAAAAATATTACACAACGCCACCTGATAAATAACACGCCTCTGTTTACAGGGCCGGCCTAAGCGTTCGTAATAAATAAAAAAAAAATCGTCATTATCAGGATAACACACTAGCAATTGAACCACAATAATTTATGTTTGCACAGAAACGTCTTAGTACCCAATAATTCCACCACTACCGTCCACGGGGAACCAACCAAAACGGGCGCTACCAGGAAGGACACTCTGGTTAACTGATATAAAATTTTTCTTGTTAATTTAATTCACCTACTTTAGTAACTGATTATTTAGTTTTATAGAAGAAATAGTTAATATACGTTTAACATATTTTATTGTAATTATTCAAAGTGTACAGTGTTAAGCACTCAAATACGAACCACCCCCGTCTTGTTAAGACGAGACCCGATTTGAGCTAGACCGAGGCAAATTAAAATAAATCATTTTAATTATTGTAAGCAAAGTGGCTTACAAGTTTACAAAAAACGTCTATTTCTAAAAACAGCATTCATATCTTAAGAAGAAAACTATAAAAAGAAAAACTAACAGTCGAAATCTTAGTAGCATTTGTGCTTACCTTTCAGAAATTGACAAACATCTAAATTCACTTTAACAAAAAACTAACCTATACTAATAGTAATCAACCTATTATAGCAAGTAACCTTAAATCAATTAATAATAAACGTTGACATTCACTTTTTCAAGTTTTAAATATAATATTTTTGTACCAAGCTGGTTTATGAATTTTTTAATAATAATAATTGCCAGATAATCTCAAAAATGAAGTCAGTATAACATCTACTTAATTGAATTTTTGTTTTTTGACAATAATATTTTTTAGTCCTTGATAATGAATATAAAATTGTTCGAAAGGTGGGAATAAACCTAACAAGAGTTTTGGTTTTATTTTGCTGCATCCCCCATATAAGTGTATCTATTAACAAGTCAGCAAAGATTTCCTTTAATATATTGCACTGTTCATGATTTAATTGATAAATATTAATCTAATTGTTATTCAATTTAATAAATCTCTACTTGGGGAGAGGGTTCAATGTGAATTTGGTAGGCAAATAAAAATAAAACATTAAACTTTTTCATTATTATTAAATTGGAATGGTAACGTGAAATCTTAAAATTTTATTTCACATAAGGAAATATTCCTGTGTATAATTTAATAGCTCCTTACAATTATTTGTTTTAACGTATACCAAACTTCTATGAAATTTGCAACAAGTGCGAATGCGTTGCGTCCTTGCTAAATTACATATGTGCAGCTTGTCAAAATTCCAAACAACGATTTTTTCTTAGTAAGTACAATTTTACTTTAATTAAAATTAGAATTATTATATTTATGATCACACTTGTTCGTTACCTTTCCAGATATAGATACACGTCGTCGTTCATTATACAGAAATACAAAAAAAAAATGCATACATACAGAACATCAAAAGAATAATCAATGCAATCTATTGGGTTATGATAATAAAACAAACTTACATGTATTTTCGAAATTTCCATAACATGGTCACTTTAAGCTTGTTCCATGTTAACATTGGATGTAAACTTCATTCCATCTAACGATGATGCTACCTTCCTGTAGAAATAGGTACTGATTAATTTCCATAAATTCATCCAACTTCACTAACTTGTGGTAAATCTTCTTTGCGGTAAATACGTTGCACTTGGGTAATATGCTCATTTCCTTTTATAATTGCACTTTTATTTTATTTGAATATTTAAATATTTATTTAAATATTTATTAATTTTTCGCATTAATCTTGTAGCTTATTCTTTCATAAACTTTTATAATTGCTAACACTTTTATTTTAGATACCGATCTGTAGTTAAAGTTGTTTTATAACCTCAATTACTTTTGAGAAAAAAAAATAAACGTCACATCCAAAATAACAGACGAATTTTATTAAAATAAAAAAATGCACATCACCCGATGTTGAACAAAATTTCGAAATGAAAACAATGGTGTCGAAAATTATAACCGGTAACCTTAGTTTTTAAAATTCTGTTATATGTTATATCAATTGTTTCTGAAATCTCAGACTCTACGTTGCTCGCGGTTCACTTCCGATAATGTTAACGAAAATTGTAACTTACATGTTTATAAATGCACTATTCGCACTATGACTTGTTAGGCACAAAAAAAAATAGAAGAGAGTGAAAAATCAGGCGCAATTCCTTTTTATACTTCCTCATAGCTACCATAACTTACAATTTTTTTTTTTTTACATTACATACAAAAGATCCTGGCATTCGATTGGTCTAAACAAAAAAATTAATTTAACTAAAACATAAATTATGCCATAACTTTTTCAATTCAATTCGGATTTGATTTTTAAATACATTTTTGAACTCAGGACAAAATTTTGCATAAATAGACACCTCACATGCTATAATTCTCTTCATGAATTTACATTTTGAAAATTTTATACCTAACTTTCCTAATATCTAATAAATAAACTGGTGACATATTCAGCTTCTACATAAAAACTGTATAAGAATAAATTTATCTCTACCCATTTTATATAGTATTAGCAAAATTTCTACTTTAATATCTTAATTTCATGTACTTAACCTAACTTTTCTAAATTTATGTTTAAACTGCATATTTAAAGTTACTTTGCACAAATAAGGAAAACCTATTATTATAATTTATTCTGAACTTATCTTGCCCTAAACAAGCTATAAATTGGTAAACTTCTTAATTATTGTGCTTAACCTAACTTTATATAATTTAATTTAAACTTGCGTTTTTAAACGTTTATATCACTTGTTATGTTTATCTAATATGTTCCTATATCTGTCCCTTACACAATCACTGTTTAATCTATGCTTCATAGTTTCTAATTTTGTATTTTCACACTTTCATATTGTTATCATATTTTGTACACAAATTGTATTTATATGGTTAATATCACATTGCACATGTAATGTTCAAGTTCTTGGATATGTTTCTAAGTCACTTTAACTTCTTAAGCAAATTTTAAACACTTAGTCTAAGATCTACCAACATAACGTCTTCGTACCATAACCCTTTTTATAGTTCGCAGAGTTTTTTATAAATTGTATCAATTACTATACATGTTCTACACATTAGAATTATTGTTCTTCATGTAATCAATATCTGTTATGTATTTAATGGCTTAATTATATTGATTTATATGTGAAATTTCTTATTTATCTTTAACGAAATTGAACTTACACACTAATATATAATATAGCTCAATGCTTTTATGAATACAACATCATTTGCAAACCACACAAAACCTGTTTTGTTGTATAAAAACCATATTTTTATATTCGTATATTATATTTTCTCATAACAAATCGTATAACTTCTTCAACTTTATTTGAACTTGCATACGATATAATATTTGAACTCGATACAACTCTACCCCCTCTATTATACCTATTTATAACCATCGCAATATATATATATATATATATATATATATAGGCATTCTTACATGACGTGACTAAACAAGGTAATACTGTTGGCAAAGCGGCCATTTGCATATGACAATAAGCGACGCCCAGTATAATCCTTGTTTCGTGAGATACTGTCTTCTACATCGACACTAACCCAATGACTAAAAGGTAATATAATTTACTTGTCGAATAATTAAAGTAAGTTAATTTATTAAAAACTATTATTCTTATTGTTATTGGATTTATTTATTATTTTAAAATTTACGCATATATTCCTATTCAATATAGCTTTATATCAAAAATCGTATTTTGAATTTCAACTTCGGTTTTCCCCTTAATGTGTTAAAGTATAATCCGTATCGTAAATCCCACATAATACATAATATATGTTTTATTGGGCTTCATTTTATAAATACATAAAGTTATAAAATTAAATTAATGTTGATTATATTAAAACGAACAAAGTTATACATTAACATCACAATAAATGTGAATCTTTTTTTAAGCATAATGACAAAAGCTTATATTTTTTTCTTCTTAATTCATCTCAATATTAAGATATAACTTTAATTATTCGGTTTATAACATTTGCTTGAAAAGTTTTTAATTAAATTTCCTATTGAATAATTAAAGTTATCTTGTTAAAAAGTAACCTTACAGTTAGCTTTTTACTTTCTTTTTGTCTTATTTGCATGTTAAAAAAGGAAAATTAGAATTCCTTTGTTGAGAAATTTTAGTTTATTTTGAAATGTATTTTCAATCTCAAAGAATTTCTTTAAAAACAGCTCAAGACCGAAAATTCATCTTAAAATTAAGAAATAAGTGAATATAAACGTATATCTTAGTTCAAAGATTCTGGTAAATGATTCTAAATTGGGAACAAAATATAAATGATCGTGTTGATGTTTGATACTCACATGATTTCTCAATTGTTCTTCAGCATTTCAGAAACCTATCTTATACACTAACTGTACTGAGTCTGTGACGTGCGTAACTTTACTTTCTTATTTTCTTTGTTGTTTAAGTTAGGAATTTCTATATAACTGTTTACAGTATAAAACTGTTGTGTAGGTAAATACTCTTACGCACGCACTAGTGAATTCTTAAACCCTACAGTACGTTTAACATTACATTGCATTAAACACACTTAAAATTAACAAACTACGTTAAACTAAACAAATTTTTAAAATACTTATCTTTTTTGGGTTTTTTTAATGGTGTATTTTAAATTATACAATCTTTGCATTAAACACACTTAAAATTAACAAACTACGTTAAACTAAGCAAATTCTTAAAATACTTATCTTTTTTGGGTTTTTTAATGGTGTATTTTAAATTATACAATCTAAACGTTTCGATAACACTTACAGTTATCTTCGTCAGTAGTAATATGTGTTAAAAATTGTTTACAACATCTTTAACAATTTTTAACAAATATTACTACTGACGAAGATAACTGTAAGTGTTATTGAAACGTTTAGATTGTATCATTTAAAATACACCATTAAAAAAATCCAAAAAAGATAAGTATTGTATTATGTGTGAAAATGGTGAAAGTTTACATTTTCATAAACAAATTTTTATTTTATAAAGAAATCAGAACAGAACAGAAAGTATTTGATGAATGTATTGGCCGTTCCCAAAAAGATATCCACATGGTTTAAAAGGTACTCCTAGTCAACGTTGTAATGTTATATACAGTGCCTGTCCTCCCAACCAATTATGTGAACCACAAAATTGAAGTTAATAAAATTTTGGCAATCCTAACCAAGTCACATATACGATGGTATTCAGTGGCATAATCATTGTAAACGGCGGACAGTCACCATTTTGTAAAATAACTTTAAATGGGATCATATGGCAAGAAACACCTCATTATTACTACTGACTTATGAGTTTCAACCCAAAGCCTCAAAGCATTAATTGGCGTTTTTGAGTTGAAACTCATGAATCAGTAATAATAGTTTAATGTTGTTGATGTAGTTGAAAAGGACTTGGAACGAGCTTTCAAATGAGGTATTACTTGCCATATGATCCCATTTAAAATTATTTCACAAAATGACGGCTACTTTGGAAAATAATTTTAAATGGGAGCACATTGCCAGTAAGTATTTAAAAGCGCATTTCAAGTCATTTTCAACGACATTAACAACATTAAACTATTACTACTATATTTATGAGCTTCAACCCAAAAACCTCAAAGCATTAATTGGCGTTTTTGAGTTAAAAGTCATAAATCAGTAGTAATATTTTAAGATCGTTGAAAAGGACTTAGAACGAACTTTCAAATGAGGCATTACCTGCCAACTCAAAGATTACGTCACTTAATACCATCAAAAACGTTGTGAATGTGAAATAGTTGGATGTCTCAACATGCTGGAACTCTATGTTGTCGGCGGTTTCACTCAGTGTGTGACGAATCATGGGCAAAAAATTTGAGCGGGCACCTAATCTTTATTCAGATGCAATTGAATTTTAATTCAATAAGTGATCCTCAAATATATGGCTTTCATATGAAATATTTCAATCTACCATACTTCAGATAATAGTTTACAAACTCTTTTAGGCGATCCAAAAGATAAAGTGCATAAGCAGGATAGGTCGGGAACTTATAAAATTAATTCTAAAAATTATGAACAAATGTATGTGGGGCAAACTAAGCGACCTATCAAAATTCTCATTTAGCTCATATAAAATACAAACGTGGGGACAAGTCTGCCGTAGCCCTACATATGTTTGATAAAACTCATATAGTACATAAGATATCCTTAATCAAACATGTCAGTAATAAGCACGAACTTGATTGTTATGAAAATGTAGAGGTTTTCAAAAACAAACAAATTCTAATGAATAATGACGATCAAGGACCTTTAGGCTACTCAGATCTCATTAAACTTTCATAACATATATATATATATATATATATATATATATATATATATATATATATATATATTAGAAATGTTCTTTAGTTCGCACTAGTAGATCGCTGATGATGATAGCGTAGCTATTGAAACGCGTTTGGTGTTTTTCAAATTTGTAGTACGTGGGTATATTTTGTTTGTTGCCACAGTTCCAGTGTTCCAGATTTTTCAAGTGCAAACTAAGACCATATAGGGAAAAACCAAAAACAAAATTTTTAGAGCACTACCAACCTGAACCGCAGATGAATTACGACGAGAGCAAGATGATAATGGGCGCCATTCGCACAAACGGTGCCGGAATAAGATTTGGTACCAAAATACCAACTCGGCTTATTTAGTAAGTTACGAAATTGATCAAGGTAGTAGTGCTAGAAAGCCAAAGAAATATGAAAATGAGTTTGCAAAAGCTCAGCGCCTTTTGTTGTGAGATTGGATGATTTGAGTAATCTAAACAAGCATCCCTCATACGACTTTTATTTCAACAATTTTTTAGTTGCACGACCATGTATAATTCCAATATGGAGACAACTGACAGACGAAAATTTGGAAAGCTACGAAATTAGTATTGGAAGTAAGAAATGGTGGTGGCCAATTTTCATTTGGTATATAGACATCGCAGTAAATAACGCATGGTAATACATAAGAAGGCTGGAGGAGAATTGAATCAGCTGGAGTTTAAAAAAAAGATTGCTACAGATTATCTTAGAAGCTTCAGAGTACCCACTAAATTTGGTGGATGACCAAGTACGACAAGAAGTAGTATCTCATTCAATCGTGTTTCTGATCATCTACGGTATGGTGGACTGAATCACTTGGTTGTTGAAACTGAGAATAAAAAATGTGGTAACAAAGAAGTGTACTGTATGGTTTTGCATCCCATATTTTTATATTTTCCATAGTAGGTAAACAATTTTTTCTAAAATAAGTTGTATAATTCAATATTTTGTTAAAAATTATAAAAATAAACATTTTTATTTTTCAATTATTTTGATATCTTAAAGTACTAGCGTTACCATATGGTAGCGAAGTTCGGTTTTTAAGGGTTACGATTTAAAATTTAAAAAAAAATTCAAAACTTCAACGCGCATTTTGCCAGGTGATAAGAGAAAAAATTCTTAAATGGGAACTTCTCATTCTCGTTGAGCCTAACCCGAACATCGAATGTACACTCTAGATGAAGTTTGTTTGGTGAAAATTAATGAAAAATGTTGCTTTTTTATTGTTACAGACTAAATGCTCACTAGAACATCAGCAACATTTCGATAAACTACACGTTAAAATTATTGACTCAAATACCACAAAATAACTGATCAAGACGGTAATTAATTCTATAATTTATAACGAAAAATAGTCATACAAAGTTAAATCGACACGATCGAAAATTTATAAAATCCTCCTATTTAATTTCTAAATTCAAAAAATAATACACAACAATAAACAATCAGCTTACCTTTACACCGGACCATATAACGACAGTTGATTAGATGGTCGGTCAACAAACTGGGTGTACATTATCTAAGTGCATTACACCAACCATTATGAATCTCATATCTCCAAAATTTGCCTTGAATTAGTTACTTACAAGAAAAACAAGAAATCTAAAATAATAATCAAATTCGGTCGGCGCTTGCAAGGCCATTTAAGGTCATTTACCACATGTTATAAGCAACTCCCTTTCATTAAATACAACGGAGATAATACAAAATTCGGCATCACATTACAAAACTAGGTTACAGTCCATCCTTTGGACTACAATCAAATAGGTCGTAAAACTGCATCCCAGGTTCGGTTCGATCGAAACTGGCTTCTTGAATTTCTACGGTAACGCTCTTCAGGTAATCTCTCACAGACGGCAACTTCCCATTTATAGTTACACAAAATAGCTTCTGCATTACGACAGTTAATACAATCAAAAAGCACGTTAACCAATTCTTCATTTGGTCCGTAAATGCACAACTATTCTGTAAATTCGGTATATTTATTTCAACAGCATCTTCTAATTAACAATATTTACAGAGTTATATACAAGGTGAGACTGGGCAAGCCGGTTGAAAGTACAATCACAGCAACAAAGGGGTCGGGAACATAGCACTTTACCACGAAATTATTCAAATCAGCCGAAGCGATCTAATACTCCGGAGATTAACAAGCACTTAAAAAAACACTCTCCTAATCTCGAAACCACAAATAGGTGTCCCAGACCACGATAACATAACATAAAACTCCGCGGACCAGTCCACTAAAAAGTCGCCAAATGGCGAAGACGACGTTACCTCACAAAAAAGGTTCTTCAGATCGGGTACACTGTCGGTAAATTGTGCTACCCTCAACTTCCACACCACGCACCTCGTGCTCTTACCACTCACATCCACCTTCAATCACATCGTAACCCAGACTGCCTATAAAAACAATTTCCCCTTTCCTCTCAATAATCTTGCATTATATTTTTCTCAACAAACTTTCACACAAAGAACGGCTAACATCGCAGCCAGTTACCAACTTGCGCTATCAAGCTTTAAGTGTCCTAAGGTTTACGTGAGTACAAATTGTAGTCCATAGAAATATTACACTAACGGCAAATATGATTAATTAACACCAACGGACTGAAGTATTGTATCTTAATAGAAATATGGCGTCAATCTCTAAAATGCATTAAATAAAATGACATTAGCGGCACGTGGTTCAACCAAACAACTGAAAGGGTGATCTCATCCTTTTACGTTTTATTTTTAAAACCTTTGTATAAAAATTGACAGGAAAATAATGTATGCTCAACTTTGAAATTTATATTTTCAATTAATTAATCGATGAAAAATTTAAATGCCAATTTCAGAAATCTATTTTAAATTTCAATACGAAAATTTTAATTCTAAGACCACTATCAAGCTTAGGGAAATCAATCAATACAATACGTCAATTCTACTTTTAACTTTATGAACACATAAAAACAACACATTTCGTTAGCGCGAAAGCGAGAAGTGAGAAAAAGAAACGTATATATATATATATATATATATATATATATATATATATATATATATATATATATATATATATACAGGGCGTTCAAACATATATTGCATTACATTAAAAAATTGTAATGAAGCTGTTGAGAATGAAATTCTGGATTTTCGCATTTTTCAAGAGGTTTTAGGTGTCTCAGTTGTGTTGTTCCAACGTCATATCTCCGTTTTTCCGAAAAATCAAAGCTTTAAGCGTTTTATATATATATATATATATATATATATATATATATAAACTTTAAACTTTTGAAATTTAAATGACACCCTGTATGTTTAATTCGAAATGTGAATTTTTCGCAAAATTTCCTTTTAAACGGTGTATCATACTTTATATTAAGGCTTAACAAATCAAGTTTAAAAATACATTAAATTACTTTATTTAACCCAGTTATAAACTGTTATGTAATACTGAAACAGTTCTAACGAAACATTGAATTCTTAAACTTTACTCCCGGAGCAGAATTAAGTGCTCCAATTTCGTTTCTTATTCTATTTTTTATATCATCTAGATCTACAAGTGGCATTTGGTATACTCTGTCCTTCCAATAACCCCATAAAAAATAATCTAAGGGTATTACATCAGGAGATCTTGCGCTAAATTTCCTTTTCAATGGTGTATCACAATTTATACTAAGGCTTAATAGTCATGAATAAATCATATTTAAAAAATTGGTATTAAATCACTATTTAACATTGAGTTATTGAAACAGTTTAGATGCACCACTAAGTAGGCGATGTAATCAAATGAAGTAAATTAATTGTTTGTTTGACAGTTGTCATTGACAGTGTTTAAAACGTAGTTATTGGTAAATTTGTCTTTAATTATTCAAGATGAGTATTGATAGTTTTACAAATCAAGAAAAGTTAGATATGATTTTAATTTATGGGGAATGTCGAAAAAACCGCCGAAATGCGTTAAATGTTTACCGACAGCGTTATCCCGGTAGGCGCATGCCGAGCGCTATGTACTTTACCCGCTTAGGATCTATTTTATCTACAAGTTGATCCTTTTCCAAGAAACAAACTGTTTTTACAAAAAAGACTGCTACTGATGATGGTCACAGTGCTGATATTTTGGGAAGAGACTTAATTTTCTTTCGTGGATAACCACAGCACAAGAAGATGGTATAATTAATTCTATCTTGTGGTCAGATGAGAGCCGGTAACAACACTGGAATAGTGAACCGACATAATTGCCATTACTGGTTTCAAAATAATAAAATAATCCGCACTGGATACGGAAAACTAATTTTCAAAGAATTTGGGTAATTAATGTATGGTGTGGGATCATTAACGAAGTTATAATTGGACTGACATTTTGTGAAGGTACGTTAACTGGTAATAATTATTTATAATTCCTACAAGACGATTTGCCTGTGATGTTGGAAGATATCCCACTTAATATGCGTACCAACATGTACTTTCTGCAGGATGGAGCACCCGCACACAATTCTCCTATGGTAGCTGGTTATTTAAACCAACTATTTCAAAACCAGTGGATCGGCACATATGGACCAATAAAGTGGCCCATAAGATCTCCCGATGTAACACCCTTAGATTATATTTTATGGGGTTATTTGAAGGAAATAGTATACCAAACGCCACTTGTAAATTTAGATGATTTAAGAAACAGAATAAGAAACGAAATTGAAGCACTTAATGCTGCTCCGGAAGTACTGAGATCTGTAACGTCTCGTGAACTTTTACGTTGAGCAGAATGTTACTTGGAACAACAAGGAGCGCATTTTGAACATTTACTTTAAAGTTTAAGAATTCAATGTTTCGTTAGAACTGTTTCAATATTACATAACATTAGTTTATAACTGGGTTAAATAAAGCAATTTAAAATTTCTTTTAAATTTGATTTATTCATTACTATTAAGCCTTAATGTAAAGTATGATACACCGTTTAAAAGGAAATTTTGGGCAGAATTCAAATTTCGAATTAAATATACAGGGTGTCGTTTAAATTTCAACAAAGTTAGGTTGCATTTCCGGTCAAACCGGAAGTGACTGAATCTTGTTCGGGATATTAAGAACTGCATGAAGGTAGTAAATTTAATACCATTAAGGGAAAACGTGAATGCTTAACTTTATTATTATTATTTTTATTTTTTATTTTTTTTCAACATTTACGATGTCTAACATTTACGCTACCTTGGTGGGATGCTATTATATTATGAATTTAATGTTTTAATAACTTGTGGGAACGTAGGTGTTTATGTGGAAAAGCGATGTGTAGGCATCTGAAAATAAGATTCCAGCGTAGGAGTGACGAATTGCTCAACTAAAAATATTGAAATTTGTTATTTATGATCTATTGTGTTGTGTGGATACTTTATTTATTTGAAATCATTACAATAAAAGAAAAAAGACAAAGTTGTATACATGAAGGGTAGGTTTATGCCGACTACAGCAATTGTTAATTATTACTAATGAGAGAGGTAAATAGATTTCAACTGACAAATTTAAATCATTTCAGAATATAATCCATTACTTGTTTGATATACTTGTTTTATAATAATTATTTTTAAAGCAAAAATGACAAGATTAAGTATTGTAGAATACATGGAATACATGAGAAGTACGAATACTTCAAGATGTGTCTGAGGGGGAAGAGGTTTTAAATGCTAGGCACATTATATTATGTGGGAGGCTAAATTCTCTAATTCCAGATAATAGTATATTATGTTATTAGGAGTAAAAGTGATACTTTATGTGGCGAAGCTGAATGTTTATTTTGCCGAACGAAGTGATGCAAATAATTCAGCTGAGCTACATAAAGTCACTTTTACTCCGAATAACATATACTTTTTTATCCGCAAACGTAAAAATAATTGGTAAAGATCGAAAGGAAAGATCAAACATAATTAGTAGGTAAAAGAATAAGATAATCAGGGCGCTTTGCAAGTAGACGCTTTGCAAGTAATGAAACCATAACAACACACATTTAATAAGCACATTTGGTAAAAATAAAAATGCCTAGGCACAAAAGTACAGCTTTTACTCCATGTCTGAAAAGTAAAACCTTTACCTTTGACATTGAGTCATAAAAGTGTCACTTTTGTGACGTTTGCGGATAAAATAATTTTATATGCTTGGTGCCTACAAACTAGTGCCCTGAATTCGGATCCGCATCAGATCAGAGGAGAACTCATTACCTGTGTATCAGGGAGTATTAAAATTAAAACAATATCTGTCCCAAAGCAGGAAATAGTGGTAGATGCAAGCATATCTCAACTGTTGTAATTAAATGTACAAGGTGTACATTAAAAAAGGTGTTATCGTGCCAAACTAATTTTTTGATAGAATGAGTAATGTGCTGATGTTTTGTTCGTTTTCTGCTGTTTTCTGTTTTATTTTAGAAAAAATCTTGACGAATTGGAAACTATATCTCAAACAGACTTAAAATGTGTATATACAAAACAAAAAACTGTCACACACGAAAAGTGTCAGCCTGTGTCCATAAAGGAGACAGTAAGTAATACAGATGTGGTGCTGAGGTTTAAAAAATTTAATAAATTAATGGATGTTAACTGTTCTCACAACAAATCCTTAAAGTAACTCGAGATACAACCCGTTCACCAAAAATAATGCCTTTGTCTCAGTCGGTAGTTTAAAATAGGCCGGTTCATGCTTTTGTTTTGCTTAATCACCACAATTTATGCTGTGTTATTTCCACTTAACATCAATAGAAGAAAACTACAATGTAACACTAATAAAAATGATCTCGGACGCCAAGTTATTTTTTAATTATGCTCGGAATAACTAAACCGAAGTTTACAGTAAAAATTTTACCAAAATGTAAAAAATAAAATATACAGACTATGTTTATTAACAGTAAAATTTAGGGTCATATAAAATATATCTTAAAATTAGCCTTATACTAAGAAATCATTAAACTTATAAATACCTGTTACAAGATATAATACATCTTCTTGAGAACCCCTGGTATTGTAAAAAAATAAATACGGAAATGCAAACCAAGGTGATGTAATCCTTGTATCAATGTTGCGCAATATACCGCAATAACAATGCTTTACGTTGTAAACCTCACCAAAATGGAATTTTATTTCTTATAAATTGCTCTTCAAGAAATTTGGGTAATCCAATGTTTATTGCATTCTCTCGAAAGTTCAAAATAAATAATGGGAACTACATTTAGATCTGCATTAAAAGCAAAACGCAATCATAAAATGAAAGCGTACGTAAAAGTAGAATTAAATGTGCAATTAAAAACGGTAAAATTAAAGTGTCAAAGTAAAAAAAAAATGGCTGCAAAATGCAAATGTTTTAGATTTTAGTATTACGAGTTAAATATTTCTTACCATTAAATCAATGGCATTTTTCACAAAATTTAGGTGGAAACCCAAAAATGGCTTCCTGCATTAAACAGCGTACTACAAGAAATGAAAAAATGGACCCTTAGGAAGTCAAATGATGACGCATTGCGCGAAAGTATGAGCAGAAAAAGAATCATTTAAAGAAGTTGGAGTATAAACCCTTAAGAAGATATGCACTTACGTTACACCAAAATGCAAATTAAGTTGCGTACCACACACCTATAATTCAATAATAATAAAATTTTTTCTTATATTTACAACTAAATGAACCAAGAACATAAATTACGGTATATTTTAATATAACTCAAAATGGGTTGTTACAAGTTTTGTAACTTATTGGAGGGTGACCATGATAAATTCTACAACTTTTCACAAAATATTACCAGAGTCTGCAATTTCCAAACATAGGTATGTTTTATAATATATCTATCACGTGAAATTATATTTAATTTTAGAGCAAAAACATTGGAATGTTTATTTTTAGTGTAGGGCGAATAAATGACATCGTTGAAATTGCAAAGAAAAGGAGCATTAGTACTAACTATTAGGAACCAATTTTAGATAATGCGTGCCAATCAATATCAATGCTGCAGATTTCTTCATTAGAAATAACGAACAACAATAATTGTATTCGAAATTATTTAACGAGGTACCCGACACTATTGTTGCTACTATACAGCAATCTAAAGAGTGGCAGGTTTAAAGAAAATTATAGAATTATGGGTAATCGTTTATTGCAATCTAAAAGTTTCATGATTCAGTTTAAATGCTGAAATTGTATTAACTACAGCAGCCCGTTATACGTTACTATCTTTGCCACCAAAGAATTAACCTACGTCATAATCTAGTAACGGATGAGTTAATATGAAAAATATTAGTCAACTTATATCCATAATAATAAATGATTAAAAATCAAACTAAAGAAATGTTCTCTTAGATGGCGGTAATGTAGTAATGTTTCCAAATCTCAATATCAAAGCAATACTTCGTAGAAAAACTTAAAAAATTAAATATCTTGAAGTTATTGAAGTGTAATTTTGTTAAAAGTGATTAGAAAGCTTTTTATCGTGACGTAAAAATTAAAGGCGATGGTAAGTATTAAACATTATTATACACACAAAGGTATTTAATATTAATTATAATTGCAGGTGATAATATGAAATATGGTTTGAAAAATAGCACCTTGACCCACAGGTGGATGAAAATTGAAAATGAGGTTAATGTAAAATGCTGATTTTTACAAAGGTATATGTCAAAACATTTACATGTGATTAGTAATTATTATAACATTTGTAGGTCATGTACCGGCTGATTCTTTAATACTTATAACAGTTTGAATTTCACGCGTACGATTTTTTTACAGTGTTGCATTGGCGGTTAAATATTTTTAGTTACTTTATTCGTTCTTTCTTGACATCAGTTCTGGTAATGCTGTCGTTAATTTGTTTTTAATTTTAATTGACTTTTCCATTATGCATTATCAACGTTCCTTAAAACAGTTTTTTTCAGAGCTACTCCGTAATTCAAGAATCTACTAAAGTAAGTGATTAGATTATGTTTACATCACATTCATTTGCATTTGTAGGTTAAAAACCTTTTTGAAGAGAAAATCCTACAGGTCGTCCATTACTACGAAATAATGAAATGGTAGAAGTCGTAAGGCAAGGAATGGAAGTAAGTCCCAAGAAATCAATCCGTCAGTTAAGTGATCAAGCTGGGAAGTTCAAGGTTGTCTTATTCAACATGCCAGCGGATTTTGCATAAAAATCATATGCACCTATACCGGGTTTCTGTTATACAGCAACTGCACGCTGTTGATAATGAGAATAGATGTAATATTGGATTGGTTTACTAAAAATTTAAATAACGATATTTTAACTTTCTAGATATCGTAAAGCTATTGTGTAATTGGACTTTCAGTGTGTTGAATAAATAAACATTATTGTTATTATTATGACCAATGAAGCATGGTTTCATTTATCTGACTATATTAATAGTCAAAATTATCGAACGTGGGCAACTGAAAATCCACATAATTTTGAAAAGGAAGTTGAAAGAATTACACCTGCGGCATCTCTCGAAAAATGAAGCGTAGAGTGGAATTGTTGCATGAACATAACGGTGGACATTTTTAGCAATTCTTTTAGTTTATTTAATAAAATGTTAATAATATAACTGTGCTTATTATAAATATAAAATTTGTTCTAAAACGGGAGTTTATTTGCAATTTAAAAATAAATTATTAATTTAGAGACTGATACTACATACACCACTGGAATTAAATAAATGACAATGTATAACTACCAACCTTTAAAATTTTTTGTTTTGTGGGAAATTCAAACTGTCATCAGTATTAAGGAATCACCCGGTAATTAGTAGCCTCGAAGATATTCGAACATGTACCACTTTAATTATAATAGCTAGCAATGCTGTGGCCTTCCAGATGATTAAATAAATTTTAATGCAATTAATCAGTATATATTTGTGAAATACATAATTATGTTGTAGTAACGCATTGATTAAAGAAAATACTACGATTAATCTGTGTATCCGAACTATCACAATCACTTGTAACGTTAATAATCATTTCATGTACTGTAAAATCAAGCACTTCCTCACGTTTATACCACTGTTTTATAATCTCCTCTGTACGGCGTACACAATTAGCCCAAATATGTTGATTATATTGTTGTAAAGCTTCGTTCTACATACTAATTACATTTTCGTCGTTGAAGCCATCTCTTCCTATGTGCTCGTCTAGTATCCTTTAGCATGTGCCCATATTAGTTCAATCGTATTGAATTCACAATGGTAAGGTGGTAATCTTAATACGTCATGTCCGTAACTCCTTATTATTTCATTGACCTCATATCGTTTTACTATTCGTTGTGATTTTATTAATGATTAGATCTCGGTTTTGAATGAGGTGGAATCATAATTAATGTTATTTTTTATTAACCATAAAATGATGTTACCTTTCGTCCAAGACGATATTTGTAGTTTTTCTACTATCATGGAATGATAAGGCGCACTATCCATTATAATTAATGAATGTGCTTCTAATTTGTTTAGAAGATTTTCAGTGAGCCATTTTTAAACATATCCCCATTCATTTCACCATGGTAACCTTCTTCCAATGACTTCGACGCAAATAGCAAAGAAACATTCTGTAAAAATTCTGTGCCAGTTCCAGCATGAATAACTATAAATCTTTTACCACCATATCCTTGAGGTTTTCGTACACTCTTTACATCGTCATATTGAGTAGATCCATGTTTCGTCAATAAAAACTGCTTGCCTACGAATTGGTGCATTGATTTCTCGCATATATTGTTTCAAAAACTATATTTCTTTTTTCTACCAAAGCTCTTCGATTACACTCTTTCTGGAACTTGAACCCCATTGCATGTAAGGCACGATTTAAACTTCTATCGCTTAACAGAATATGGGTGTTACGAATTTCTGCATTTAAAGTTGCAACTGACATGTTTTTTCTGTAAATAATATAATTTAAACTAATGTAGAAGCTATATATACCTATAATACACTCACTTTGTTTGTATATATTATATAAGGTATTCTTGATGGACATTTTCGAGGTATTTGCAAGATCTTCGGATTTAACTTTCTTACGTGGCCGTTTTTTACCCGGACTAGACAGAATTGGGTTGGATTTTTCCCGAGACTTGATATTATTAACTGTTGTGACAGATATACCCAAGGCATTTGCCACACGCTGTAAATTTGAGATACAATTTTAAAAACATCTACCTCTTGGACACAAAAAAGTGGTATTAAAGGTCCGTTGTTTTGTTTCTCCTTTTCAAAGTATTGTAATAAATTTAGCACAAACTGTTGTGCTTGCGTACGCAAGGTTTTACCTTGTATAGACTTTACGAGGTTTCGGGAAAACTAACAAAGATGTTGGAATAAACGTAAATGATTGAACAAACGAAGAGTTCTGAAAAGAACTGTTTTGAAAATTTATGGTGAAATATGGAAACGTAGGAAATATGAAAGAAAGCAACAAGTAGGTACAATCAAAAGGAGGTTATGTCATAAGAATAACAAACTAGGTTAGTCAAAGGAGCATTTTCATAATTATATTAAGACAAAAATTTAAACAAGTATTTATAGGTCATCTCTTTTCAATGCGTTCAAACAGTCGACAACATACGCTGGTTGCTCAAAATGCACTTGAAATTTTAACCATCCTTTTCTGATGTATACTTATATATGCGATGGCAACATAAACGTTTTATTTAGCTAGATGTATGTATCGGTGACGTAGGTCATTTCTTTGGTGGCAAAGTTAGTATATGCAAAACAAACAGGTAATATTATGTATTCTGTTATAATGCATTAAAAAAAGGACTAGAATTAAATATATTCTAAATTTTTGAAGGTTGACGTATACAGGGTCCGCCTTTCGGAGCTGATCCTATGAGTATCTGCTAAACCAAACTTACTATAATTTTTAAAATTTGGTGACAGGTTAATGATGTTAGGGCTAACTCATCTAAAATATTTTCACGTTCGTACCACTTCCAGTTATACCGGAAGTCGGTACTTAGTCGCTTATTTTAAATGGAACACCCGTATATTAATACATTTTTGGATTCTATGTCGAATTTTAAGGTAAGTTTGTTAAATAAACTAGATACGAAATTTCAGTCGTTAAAAAAAAACATTTTTCTAAAAAAATTGACAGATGCGGTCTTAGTAATAACTCGTTAATTGTTCTGTTCCTGTCAAACAATTTGAATAAAACTTTGAGGTGTTGTAGGCAAAGGTTTGTTGCAACAGTCTGCAAAAAATGACATTTGTATTTTTCATAAAAATAAAATTATGAATGTCTAACTAAACTTGACTATCAAAAAATGCAAGTTACTCAAAAAAAATCAAGTGTAAACCCCTATTTTTTATTACTCAGATCGATTTAACGTCAAAAATTAATGTAAATTTGTTTAAAACTTTATTTGCCTAAACGTAACAGTTTCATACTTAAATCTAGTATTCCTTGTTCGTGGTCACCATGGAAACCAAATAATTGAGAATTTAAATAAAGAAAAAATATTTGAATAAGTTACTGCAAAAAAATATAAAAATTGATAATTTTGTGATTCAAAAGTTATTTTTGCCAAATACAAATTTTCATTTTTTTCAAATTCGATATACAACATAAGTGTAAAAATTTAATACTTTATGAGTAAATCGAAAAAAAAAAACTTTTTACTGCGGAGGTAGTAACTACATACTTATCAGTGCATTCTTACATGATAAAGATGCTTATTTATTTTGTTTTTCTTTTGTAGTCAATAATTTATTAAAATTGTTGACAGTTTGTGTTTTTCTTGATGAAATGGCTCGACTTGAATATTCTAATACAGATTATTTGAATTTAATTTTAATTCACGGAGAATGTCATAGAGTTGTAAAACGAGGAGAAAATTATCTTGAGATATTAAACACTCGAATTCAACTCCGATTAAATCTAGAAAGGGAAAATTTATGGTGCTAACAAGACTGTGCGCTCCCTCACAACACCAACGCTGTTTCCATGAAACTCTATGAAATTTTTGAAGATCGTTGGTTTGCCAATAATGGCCCCTTTCCAGGGCCACCTAGGTCACCTGATCTTACGCCAATGGATTTTTATCTTTGGGGTCGAATTAAAAATATTGTTTATGCTACACCACAAACGACTAAAGAAGATTGCATTGCAAGAGTGCAAAATGCCTTCAATTCTCTTTCGCCACAAGAAATTCAAAGGGCTACAGATGAAGCCGTTATAAGACGGGTTCAACAATGTCTTGCGTCTAACGGGCAACATTTTGAACATTTATTGTAAATTAATTTACATTTGATCACGAGCAGGAAATACTAAATAAGCGACTTTATCGTGTAAGAATGCACTGATAAGTATGTAGTTACTACCTCCGCAGTAAAAAGTAGTTTTTTTCGATTTACTCATAAAGTATTTACATTTTTACACTTATGTTGTATATCGAATTTGAAAAAAATGACAGAAAATTTCTATTTGGCAAAAATGACTTTTGAATCACAAAATTATCAACTTTTATAATTTTTTGCAGTAACTTATTCAAATATTTTTCTTTATTTCAATTCTCAATTATTTGGTTTCCATGGTGACCACGAACAAGGAATACTAGATTTAAGTATGTACCTCATTTTTATCACAAATTTTAAAATTGGGACTTTTTTGATAATAAGTATGAAACTGTTACGTTTAGGCAAATAAGGTTTTAAACAAACTTACCTTAATTTTTGACGTTAAATCGATCTGAGTAATAAAAAATAGGGGTTTCCATTTGATTTTTTTGAGTAACTTGCATTTTTTGATAGTCAAGTTTAGACATTCATAATTTTATTTTTATGAAAATACAAATGTCATTTTTTGCAAACTGTTGCAATAAACCTTTGCCTACAACACCTCAAAGTTTTATTCAAATTGTTTGACAGGAACAGAACAATTAACGAGTTATTACTAAGACCGCATCTCTCAATTTTTTTAGAAAAATGTTTTTTTTTAAAACGACTTAAATTTCGTATCTAGTTTATTTAACAAACTTACCTTAAAATTCGACATAGAATCCAAAAATGTATTAATATACGGGGTGTTCCATTTAAAATAAGCGACTAAGTACCGACTTCCGGTATAACCGGAAGTGGTACGAACGTGAAAATATTTTAGATGAGTTAGCTCTAACATCATTACCCTGTCACCAAATTTTCAAAATTATAAGTTTGGTTTAGCAGATACTCATAGGATCAGCTCCCAAAGGCGGACCCTGTATATGAAATATACACTTATTCAAGAAATGAGTGGGAAACTAAGGCTTTAAAATATTTTTATCACAAAAGCTTTAGTAATAAGTACGATAAAACATGCCATTGCCTACGAGGGTGATGCTAAGCAAACTTTCTTAAACAAAACATCTCACAGTGTAGTGGAATGTGATATGGTTGTTTCGCATTCCAACCCGTGGTTAGGTTATCCACCAGATGGTGTTACTTTTGAAGCTTTATATGAAGGTATGTTCAATTTCCACATTATGTATTGGTACATGGTTATGCGAGACAAATACTGAATTTACGAGTATTGTATATTTGTCTGTCTGATTGTCACATCTCTTCTGTACAAGCATATTGCTTCCTGATATGGATTTGTGTTATCTGTGTGCAATTTAATTTTTTTTAATTTCATAAGTCATTGTTATAGAAAACTTAAATGTTGACAGTAACTACCAAATTATATTTTCGTAATTTTCCCCCAAAAGTTTTTGTCATATACATACCAAGTGATCGTTTAAATTTCACATCTAGTGCGCTCTGACGATTAAGTTCCTGATTTTTACTTATGTCGGGATTTCTTTTCATGACTTACTACAGGTGAAATTGAAATAATGTGCTCTATGTATTCTCTTTCATTTACTTCTACTAATTTTTGGTACCACTAGTACAATAATGGAAGTGTTAGAAAATACAAAATTCTTAGGAAAACAAGGCAACAAATATTTTTAAAATAAAAACATAAATATTATGGACAGATACGATTAGGCATGGCCTTACTAAATTTACAATCATGTCATTTTGTTTTGTATGCATCATTTGATAAACCTATAGAAATAATAAAAACTCATTTAAATTCTAGCATCGCGAAAAGAATGTTAACAGTCGTCAAAAAAACATATTTTGAAAAAATGGTTCATACAATTTGTATATCCAATAAAATTTAGTTGGTATCCGATTGTTTTCCTTATATCCTTGTCGATCATTTTTTTAACATTAGTTATTTTTGGAACATGTTAACCTAAGTTACAATTACAAAACATATTGTACGTGAAATATATGAGATGTTAACAATACTGAATTCATTTATTTAATAGACAATTTATTGGTAATTGTAACTTCGGTTTAGGAGTTCCCAAACAGATTTGTCACTTATAGCCGAGCAGTGCACCCCCTAAATGAAGCATAAACTTAACCCATCCAAGAAAGGGGTAACAAGCAATACTCGGTTCATAAAACATCACCCTACTAATCTTGTTGTGTAAGCTACTATTAACGTTCTGCTGTTGGCATAAACCCGTACAGTTAATCACTCATTTAAAAATCTGCAGTCCGCCAATGTAGGACTTGTTTTATTATTATATATATATATATATATATATATATATATATATATAATATATATATATATATATATATATATATATATATATATATATATATATATATATATATACTAAGTGACATAGAAAGAAGAACACCCAGTAATAATGAATATTTTGTAAAAAAATTTTTGGGAATAAGTTTGTTTCTGTTAAGATAAAAAACGATCAATTTTGTAGCCATACTACTCCAGCGGTTTTTGCGTTAACCTCTTTCAAAAACATTTATGATTACGTAGCCTTAAAATCATTTGTAACTACAGTTGTCATTTAAGACGTGTAAAAACACATTACAAAAAGCTTCTTTAATTGAATGCCTCGAGTGCGAAGACGCCAACATTTTCGGCAGTTAAGCGAGTTTGATAGGGGTCGAATAGTGGGCTTACGAGAGGTTGGTTTGTCTATGTGAGATATATCCGATAGAACGCGACAGAGTTTAAACACTGTGGCAGTCTGTGTTCGGGCATGGTACCAAGATGCTGTAACGAACAGCGAGAAGTACAGGACGTCCTCCAAGAACCACAGAAGCCGAAGATCGCCGTCTTAAAGGATGTAAGGGCGATTGGGATGTCCAGATTTTGCTTGTGCATGCATGACGGTCGTGCAAGGGTGAGAAGATGGCGTGGTGAAAGACAAGATCCCCAATTTTCTGTGGAAAGGCAAGTGCACCACACAGTTGGCGTTATGGTATGGGGGGCTATTGCTATTGGAAGTAGGTCACCTTTAGTATTCATTAGAGGTAATATGACCTCTGCGCGCTACATCCAGGAGATCGTAGAACCCCATATTGTACATTATGTTCAGACCATCCCCAACAGCACATTCCAACAAGACAACGCACGACCTCATGTTGCTAGGGCTTCTTTGGCTAATTTTGAGGCCAATCAAGTTGCTTTATTGCCTTGGTCACCGAGATCTCTCGATCTTTCACCCATCGAGCACGCCTTGTGTATTATGGGAAGAAGATTACTCAATTTACCCCATCCCCCACAAACTCTAATGACTCTGCAGCATGAGTTACAGATAGCACGGAATGTGATACCTCAGGAGGAAATCGATCACCTGATTAGAAGTATGCCCAGACGTGTTAATGAGTGCATAAGCCATCGTGCTGGGGCAACACATTATTTAATTTTTATCAAATTTTGATCATTAGGAGTCGTGCACCAACTATTTTAGCATTTAAAAGTGCTTCATCTTCCCTTAATCTTTAACTACTCGCGAAGTGTCTGAGAAGCACTGCCGCAACTTTAACTCGCTTTATTTTTTATTCTGTTATTAATGTAATGTTTACCGCCTATGTATTCCTTAATCATAATCTTTTGAAAAACTCTCTAAAATTTCAATTCTCCCATGCCCATTCATTTTGAGAAAATAACTTGTAAGTATATCTGCAACATTTTTGTGTCTCCTGGACACTGCGAGAGGAAGAACGTAACACATTTTCAAATTAACGTACCTCATGAACTACAGAAACATTGACCGATGTTTGTTTATTTTTTCGAGTGTTTATGTTCAATTGCATTCTTATTTGGAACAGCGATGTATATATTTAGTCTGCAGAGTATATATGAATCGTGTACATGTAAGTACATTTCATGTGTTTAAAACAAGTTCAATTTTGGATTCAAATAAAGTTTCTCGCTTGCGATACAAGTTAGAGGTGTTTTTCTTAGTATATTACAAACTGTTGACGTACAAAATTATGGTGAGTAATAAAGTAAATACGAAGCTAGTCGCCCCGTTACTTAAAAAGAACTTGAGTTTTTACTTTAAGAAGCTATAGCTGGTGTTTTGCGGAGTTCTCATCTCAATTATAAAGATCTGTTTGCTAAAGAAGGCATTGGCCATCATTTTTTTGGGTTATGCAATGTCTTACAACCGTTTCCTATTTATTCTCGCATGCCTTCGTTTTGATGACATTCGCACAGGGTCTTGGAGACTGAATCAAGACAAACTGGCCCCCATTCTACAGTTATTTGGTACAATTGCGGACAAGTGTTGTAGTGTATTTAGGCCCAATGAGTCAATGAACAATTGATTAGTTTTCGCGGACATTGCAGTTTTAGACAATATATACCATCAAAACCAAATAAATACGGTTTGAAGGTATTTTCCGTGATGGATGCTAGAACTTTTTACTGTGTCAAAATGGCAGTGAAGAAATCGTGCGTCGCCTCATTACGTGCATAAATAAAAGCAGTATGAACATAACTGTAGATAACTGGTATACAAGTATACCTTTAGCTCAAAATTTATTGCAAAATCATAAGCTAACATTAGTCGGAACAATTCGTAAAAATAAGAAGGAAATTTGTCCGAAAGTGTCAAGCTGCAAAAGACAGAACTGTATTCAACAAAATTTGGATTTTCGAAAGATATGACACTAATATCGTATACCCTTAAAAAACAAAGTCGTTTTGTTATTATCGACACTTCACCATAACTCTGCTATAGATTAGTCATTAGATGACTAGAGAAAAGCAGAAACACTGACCTTCTATAATAGCACAGAGGGTGGTGAAGATACAAATGATAAATTGTGTGCTACATATAACGTGGGTAGAAGAACTCGAAGATGGCCTGCAGTATTACTTTTTTCACCTAGTAAATATAGCAGCAATAAATGCGTGTGTTCTATATGTAACTAACTCTAGGCAGTACTGTGAAAAAAGTACTTTTTGAAACAATTACGAGAGAATTAGTGCGGCCTTTTCAAGTATTACGTGTCCAAGATACACATATTCTACAATAAATTCGTAAACCTCTCAGAGAGGAGTTTGATGCACCCCAGGAACCGCCAGCCGAGCTACCTTTAAAGAAAGGGATGTGCATTTTGTCCGTATTCAAAAAACATGCGGAGAGCACTTCAGAAATGTATATGTTGAGTGTTTTGAATAGTAAAAATGCAACCGCTGTTTATGGACGTTTTCAAACAATAATTATGTGTAGACATTTGTATGGTTTATTATGATTATAGCATGTTTTATGCATTGAATGCGGCTTAAGATAACTACAAACAATAATTTTTGTCTGAATTACGGTTAGATATTACAGAATTATACAGGGTGTTACAAAAAAGTAGGCCAATTCGTTAAACACATATTCTTTGGGACAAAATAAGGGGACTTTTCTTATGTCACTTTTTATTTGAACGCTTCCTTTTCGATATACAGGGTGTCAAACTTCTCTTTTTAGTAGTGCATTTTTTTATTATCTCTGGTGTGTTTTAAGATATCGTTTTCAAATTTGGTACAAATCTTACTCTTTTCTAAGTGTACCTTCTGTATGAATTAAATAAAAAATTCAAAGAACTAATAGAAAAATAAGAGGGGTGTGGTAACCTTTAACCCCCCATTTTTTTCTGCCGAACGCCTATGAACGTCGCATCCATTTTTTATAGTAGTTTGATGATTTATCTAACTTTTTTGGCTCTTGTAAACTTTTGACTTGATGCTTCCTTTATGACATACTTTTAGTTATTCGACTAGGTGTTGCGATTTTTTTAACAATTTTTTTATTTTATTAATCAGAATAAATTCATAATAATAACTTAAAACAATCAATTGTGCTAATAATTATAATACGAAGTTGGATGCAAATAATTAAATTAAATGTTCGATGTGTCCACCGCCTTCGCGAATGCACCTTCTGGCTCTTTTTATAACTGAAAACCGAATATTTTGGAAAATATTCGGTTTCAATCTAAGTACCTCTGCACCTTCTGCGATGCGATCCCTCAATTGATTTTGATTTATTATTATTTATTATGCAAAATAAATTTGAAAATAGGCTTATCTTAAAGTTCGTAACAATATCTGTCATTACTTCTCTTGTGTTTTAGTTTTCTTTGCAACGGTTTCAAAGATATTTGAGTTTGAAAATTCGGCTCATTTTTAGTTTTTTCTAAATAACTACGAAAGTTGCCAGCACTGATCAAAACTCAAAACGCCATTTGATAGGTTTTGAAATTCTGCCCAATATTGCTAATTTAACCGACTGTGTAACTGTTATAATAACAAAGTTGCCCATAGAAGCTTGGTTAGAAATAAATCCATAATGACTTGAAACAATCAGTTGAGGTAATAACTCAATACTACGTCGCATACAAAAAAAATTTAATGTTCGATGCGTCCACAGCCTTCGCGATTACACCTTTTTATTTTTTTAAATAATTGAAAACCTAATATTTTTTATACGTCTTGGCAAATGTTTGTCAAATTAATCGCTGTAAAAATTTCGAACGACTATTGAGTTCTAACGCTAAACTGAATAATAAGGTATGGCCAATAGAGAGAATATTTTAGAATTTTCTGAAATGGCTGATATGATTTTAATTATGGGCAAGATTTCAAATAAAATCTCTAGATTGTACATTTTGAATAATCATTCTCACTTTAGGAAAATGTGATTCTAATGCTAGTTTAGGTTCAAGGCGTTATGCAGAAATGTATCCAAATCGGTATCACCCAAAAAGGAAATTTTTCTTAAGTTTAGTACGCCGCCTAAGAGACACTGGAAAATTCAAACAACAACGAATAGGAACATGTGGACGGCCACGTAAAATTACACCAAATCAAGAGGAACAAATTTTGCAAATAGTTGAACAAAATCCGGGTACTAGTACTAGGATTATAGCTCGACAGATTGGAAGTGATATAAATACGACAGACGTGCATAGAATTTTAAAGCGTCACTCATTACATCCATATCATGTGTAAAGAGTACAGAACTTATTGCCGCAAGATTTTCAGGCAAGAAACATCTTTTTCAACTGGCTCTGTAATGAAAATAACCGTAACCGCCGGTTTGTTAGATCCATTTTATTTTCGGATGAAGCTACCTTTACGCAAAATGGTATAATGAATATCCATGTTTGGGCAGCTAAAAATCCAAGAGCTCTTGTAGAGACCAGTCATCAAGTAAATTTTAAAGTAAACGTGTGAGCAGGAATTTTAGACAATTTTCTTTTAGGTCCGGTATTTTTGCCACCAAACTTAAATGCCGAACATTTTTTTATTTTTTTTACAAAATGAGATTACAAATTTACTTGATGGCTATTCGTCAAAATATGTGGTTTCAACTTGACGGAGCTCCGCCACATTATGGCAATAATGTTCGGAATCACTTGAACCAATATTTCCCTAATCACTGGATTGGTCGGGGACAGGATGCGCCTATTCATTGGCCACCTCGTTCCCCCGACTTAAACCCACTGGGCTTCAGTTTTTGGGGATTCATGAAAGATTTTGTTTATACGGTTCCAATAATAAATCAAAATCAATTGAGGGATCGCATCGCAGAAGGTACAGAGGTATTTAGATTGCAACCGAATACTTTCCAAAATATTCGGTTTTCAGTTATAAAAAGAGCCAGAAGGTGCATTCGCGAAGGCGGTGGACACATCGAACATTTAATTTAATTATTTGCATCCAACTTCGTATTATAATTATTAGCACAATTGATTGTTTTAAGTTATTATTATGAATTTATTCTGAGTAATAGAATAATAAACACCTAGTCGAATAACTAAAAGTATGTCATAAAGGAATCATTAAATCAAAAGAGCCAAAAAAGTTAGATAAATCATCAAACTACTACAAAAAATGGATGCGACGTTCATAGGCGTTCGTCAAAAAAAAACGGGGGGTTAAAGGTTACCACACCCCTCTTATTTTTCTATTAGTTCTTTGAATTTTTTACTTAAAATCATACAGAACGTGCACTTAGAAAAGAGTAAGATTTGTACCAAATTTGAAAACGATATCTTAAAACACCCAAGAGATAATAAAAAAATACACTTTTAAAAAGTGAAGTTTGACACCCTGTATATCGAAAATGAAAAGTAACATGAGAAAAGTCCCCTTATTTTGTCCCAACGAATATGTGGTTAACCGATTGGCCTACTTTTTTATAACACCCGGTATATTACTATGAACATATTGTTTAGACTTAATGAATATCTAATATCTTCTTTTATTTCGGTAAAAAATTTCTTTATTTATATACACTGTTTATTTTTGCATTTTTTTTTAAAATTACCTCTGCCATTTTTGTTAAGGTAATCTAATAAACATTATTAAAATCATGTGCACCTTTTATTAACTGAATATATTTAATATAGGGACATAAAAATAATATCTTTGCGGCAGGTTAACTGTTTCTGTTGTTTTAGAAGAGGGGATCTAATTAGGTCTATTTTAAATTTCTGGCAAAGATCGTCTATAAGAAAACCTTTATCAACCACAATAGAATCACGTAAAGCTTCCATTTGAAGAATTAAATCACTTTGCTGGAAAATTATTTTATCAGAAACTCGTCCACCGTATGGTTCACTAATAAAAGTAATAGTACCATCAGGGGAAAACACTTGTCATAAATTTAATATTGGATTTATATTGGGAATAAAACCTAATTCTACAACAGAGACACTTTAGTTTTTGGATAAAAATTTCAGTACAATCTAACATAATTCTAACACTTATACGCTCCTTGATGCTCAAACGGTGTCACCTTTGATCGCTTTAAATTGACTGAACCGCTTCTACTATAGCGGTTAGTAGATTTTTATTATTAAGTCCAGTAAAACTGTTGAGGGCACTATCTGTTTGAAGAAGATCCCATAGCGTATTCACTTTCGAAGTGTTTACTTGCACTTGAAAATCACGAAAACTTTTAGGTGCTGTATATTCTGGGTGTAACTGTAGAAGCTGCAATAAACCTTCTGGAGCTTCAACTTCTTCCTGATAAGTATGCTGTTCATCTTGCTGTTGATCTTCACAGGGACATTCTTAAGATAATGGAATATATTGAGATTTTGTTGTTGCAATCTCTCAATTCTATTACGCGAAGGTCCAGATTGTGCATGGACATCAGCATCAATTTCAGCTATATCAGTTCCAACAAGCACATTCTTGGAAGTTACAGCAGTTTTTTTAAACCTTCTGTGGTTTGCACTTGCACTTGTAAGGTTATACGCCCCTATACCAGGCATGGGAGTGAACAAACCATAGACACTGCGTTAGTGAGTACTACAGCCGATTACGTAGGGCGAATACGGCCTCATCTTGTGTTTTGTGCATAGTGCATCTAAGAATTTAAAAAGGATTACCGAAAGCTGAGCATATGGACTACAGCTACCGCGCCGAAAAAGGATTAATTAATGTAGTACGTAAGAATTAGATTTAAATTTTATTGAACCAAGACAAGTACGATTATCTTTTAAGTACATTTTTTGTTATTGTTCATTCAAAGGAAAAAAGGTAATCGAACTTTAGTTATTTTGTTTTTACTGTTAGAAATTGGGGAATTTTAGTCTTAACGTATTAATAAAATATACCGATATTATTGATGATACAAGCACTAACCGCTCTATGTTTGAGTTATTCAGCAATCAACGAACATTTTGTTGAGATAACATTTTATTGTTAAACCGATTTCGTTTATTTTATTTAGAATTTTCTAAATTGGGAATATTTATTTAATTCAAAGCTTTATAACAGTTAGAAATACAAATTTACAGGTATACAAGGGATAGTTAAAAAGTATTTAAATTAACGTCTTACGATTTGGGAATTTTCATTTGTACAGGGCGTGTTCAATAAATTTACGACAACCCGTGTATTTTAGACTTTTTCGCAAGCTTTCGGATGAAATGTGATTGAATTTGAATGGCGAATGGTTTACTGAGTAGGATGCAATCCTGTCTTCCACAGTCAGATAGGGTTAATTTAACATCCCGCCTAACACTATTTATTTTAGCAAAATTTAAAATTGTGGTGGCGGCTAGAGATAATTTTTCCCGGACTGAGCTTTGTGAATTGCATATTAATGGTAAGTGTAAGGTGTTTGAAACTACTCTTCATTCATTTTACTCCTTATAAGGACCACGCCCATTTCCACTGTAGCTGGCTTGGAAACTCGCTTATTTCGGTAAGCATACACGACGCCTAGTGCGGTTTGGACGTGTAACACATTATCAGGATCTGTGAAGAATACATACTCTTAAAGAGCAACATAACCTAATAATGCACATTTCCTCCATAAAAATTATCATGTTTCATATTTTCTGTGATAGGTTTCCAATTTTTAATGTAAGTTTCCAGGCTTTTTGCCGATCTATCTCAATTTTAACTCCTAATTTGCCTTCCACCTAAACACATTATTTATCACCTGCTTTTGGAAACGCATGGAATTTAATGTCCCGGTTTTTCTTTTCCCATGAGGAACTGAACAATAACGATTCGGTCGACTCATAGTTTTAAAATAGTTTATAAACGTAAAAAACAATACTAAACACAGGTAAACACAAATAACACCATTTAAAACATAGGTAAAAATAATTTTATACTTTTAATTCATTGAGGTAACGCTAGGTGACGTAGCGCTTATTTTCAGATCTCCATAGAAATAAAAGGTGTAAGCTGATAGCTGGTTTAAGGCGTTGCAAGTGTGGTTTTCTGCTAAGCTTCGCTTTCCAAAAACACATTTCTCTTGTCTGGTGATTAAAACTTGGCACTCTACCATTCAATTTTTGTGTATTTATCCTAAATGGGTCACTAAGCATACGTTTGGAAACATGTTAGTTACTGCATTATTTGTTTGAACCATCAATAATTTAATTTTCGTATTTGCTAGGTATGCAAATGAACAAATTTTCTCTTGGTGCTTTATTTATTGTATTTCATTTGTTTTTCCCCTTCGAGTTTTTAGACTTTTGTAATGCTTCAGTCATTCAAAAAAGACTATTTAACACCTGTTAAGCTGGCCCAGGTGCAGCCCATAAATTCTCCTCCACGTATTCAAATAATCTGAAGTTAATTGTTGCCCGTTGAGTTACCACTAATTTATACCGGGCTTTAGGACGCCCATTGTGTTAACCAACGTTTAAAAAATATGAAAATATTGGGTGTCCCAAAATTTACGCAAGATTTGAATTTGCTGCCATTTGTGCAGTAAAGTGTTGGCAACCCTGAAAAATAAACAGTTTAACAGCTGACAGTCTAGGGTTAGTAAAAATGGAGCGTTACACGAAAGAACAACGTGTTTTCATTGTTGAAGAATATCTCAAAAATAATGAAAGTTTGGCGGCCACAGTTCGAAAATTTCGTACAAAATACGGTCGGAATGTTCATTTAACTTCGTCAACTGTGAAGAGAGTAATTGAAAAATTCAGGAAGACTGGATCTACTGGTGATGCTAAACATTCTGGTCGTCCAAAAACAAGCCGTTCAGATATCAATATCGAAGCAGTGCATGATAGTGTTGGTGAAAACCCAAGAACATCAATTCGACGACGTGGACAAGAACTGCAAATTTCAAGAAGCTCTCTACAGCGTATACTCACTGAAGATCTGCGGCTCCATGCCTACAAAGTTCAATTAACACAAGAACTTAACCCTAATGACCATGCCCAGCGAAGAGAGTTTGTTGAATGGATTATCGAACATCAACAAGCGGACCCTGATTTTTCGAAAAAATCATCCTAAGCGACGAAGCACATTTTCACCTTGATGGCTTTGTTAATCGACAAAATTGCCGCATTTGGGGTTCAGAGAACCCAAATGTGATTGTCGAAAAAAAAATGCATCCACAACGTGTCACTGTTTGGTGTGGATTTTGGGCTGGAGGCATTATTGGACCATACTTCTTCGAAAATGAGGCTGGTCAAGCAGTGACTGTTACTGGTACTCGATATCGAGACATGATAAGAGAGTTCTTTCTCCCTCAATTGGATGATATTGATGTGGAGAACATGTGGTTTCAACAAGACGGTGCCACATGCCATACAGCCCGTGAAACAATCCAATTACTGAATGAGACATTTCCTGGTCGTGTTCTCTCTCGTTTCGGTGATCAGAATTGGCCCCCTAGATCATGCGATTTAACACCATTGGATTTCTTTTTATGGGGTTATTTGAAATCAAAGGTCTACGCCAACAAGCCCACAACAATCCGTGCGTTGAAGGAGGAAATTCAACGCTGCATTACTGAAATTGGGCCACATTTATGCACAATTGTCATGGAAAATTTCGACAAAAGAGTGCGTATGTGCCAGCAAAGCCGTGGAGGGCATTTGCCCGATGTGTTATTTCATACATAACCCTATTGTGTGTACTTCATGATTCATTAAAAAAATAATAATTTAAAGAAAAATAAATGTGTTTTATATTTAATTCAAATCTTGCGTAAATTTTGGGACACCCATTATAAACTTTCACCATTATCACACATAGTAAAATACTTATCTTTTTGGGTTTTTTAATGGTGTATTTTAAATTATACAATTTAAACGTTTCGATAACACTTACAGTTATCTTCGTCAGTAGTAATATCTATTAAAATTGTTAAAGACGTTGAAAACGATCTTGTCAAAGTTGAAAAATTAAATCATCTTTAACAATTTTAATAGATATTACTACTGACGAAGATAACTGTAAGTGTTATCGAAACGTTTAGGTTGTGTAATTTAAAATACACCATTAAAAAAACACAAAAAAGATAAGTGTTTTATTAAGGTTTAAAAAAATTTAGATTATAACCCATTGAAATGCCGTTTGCTATTTTGATAGTATCACAATGTAGTTTTAATTATAAATACTATCTTTTAGATATGAATAGCATATTAAAATGTATTTGTGAAAACACTTCACATGTTTTGGTAAATTCATAAAATTAGATTTCTTAATCAAACGTTTCTCTTTCTTACTGGCAATGATAGCTGCAATTGCAGTCATTCAAAAAAGACTATTTAACACCTGTCAAGCTGGTCCTGGTGCAGCCCATAAATTCTCCTCCACGTATTCAAATAATCTGAAGTTAACTATTGCCCGTTGAGTCACTGAGATAATCACCACTAATTTATACCGGGCTTTAGGACGCCCATTGTGTTAAGCAAGGTTTAAAAAATATGAAAATATAAACTTTCAGCATTATCACACATAATAAAATACTTATCTTCTTGGGTTTTTTAATGGTCTATTTTAAATTATACAATCTAAACGTTTCGATAATACTTACAGTTATCTTCGTCAGTAGTAATATCTATTAAAATTGTTAAAGACGTTGAAAACAATCTTGTCAAAGTTGAAAAATTAAAACATCTTTAACAATTTTAATAGATATTACTACTGACAAAGATAACTGTAAGTGTTATCGAAACGTTTAGATTGTATAATTTAAAATACACCATTAAAAAACCCAAAAAAGATAAGTATTTTATTAAGGTTTAAAAAAATTTAGATTATAACCCATTGAAATGCCGTTTGCTATTGTGATAGTATCACAATGTAGTTTTAATTATAAATACTGTCTTTTAGATATGAATAGCATATTAAAATGTATTTGTGAAAACACTTCACATGTTTTGGTAAATTCATAAAATTAGATTTCTTAATCAAACGTTTCTCTTTCTTACTGACAATGATAGCTGCAATTGCTGATCAAACGTATAACGTTCGTAAAATTATATTTACATAGGCAATATATATTCAAACAATAAGTATTTATAATTATGAACATAAATCGAGAAATCTTTGATTTCGATATTTCAGTATACTTCTAATAGCAACATAATTATCCAAATGTGTATCTTTTGGGGGACGTTTAAATGAACTTTGTAACCTAACATATCAACTATTTATTTTATGTAGATACAATTGCAAAAATATATAAAACAATTGTATTTGACCGCAGTAATTATACAAAGGTTTTATTATCACATTTTGCTTCAGAGGAACACAGCTTCTGACGGCTTTAAAACACCTTCATGGTGGCTTTAATTTTAAGTGCGAATTGAATTTCAAGTAAATCTGAATAATTTATATTACTATTCTGTGGTAATACCTATACACAATATTGCATTTTGATCTGGGTTCTAAGTACTAAAACTAATTAGGATATAATGCTAGTTTGTGAAAGGGTAGTAAAAGTAATCGTTTTGTAAAATCCTTCCTATTATATGTACCTACATATAAAATTACACTAAAAGGGAACGTGCGGCTAGAAATCTAAATAAGCATTAAAAGCGATAAATACATGAACAGAGTGAGGTATGTTTAACTTTCATATAATTAGAATTTTTTTAATTCTGGAATCTGTGAAATTAGCGTGAAATGTAATGTGTACTGGTAAATCTAAACGTAAAATTACACAATTACCATAATCAATACGATTTAATTACATTTTGTAGTATGTAAACAAAAGCTTTCAACTAAAAATTGCGCAAAAATGAACTGTGTTTCTCTTTGACCTTTGTAGAGTTACGCACTAACCGTATAATTTCAAAGAGATTGTATACATATAAATGTAAAACACATGAAATTTACTTTCAACAACTTTGGCTAATATGATGACAAGGAATAGACATGTTTCCATTTCAAATTATGCGTTTGTATGCAGATTTTTCATGCAACGTGCATACGTATATAAACCTTTTTTTTGAAAATGTATAGAAACATAGGTATTTAGGGAAGCGTTTTTATTTATGAATCTTCTTTCTCTTGATTTTTGCAAAATTAAACTAAATTCTGTTCATACGATGATCGTTTCAAGAGTGTCCGACGTTAGATAGACAGGTCTGACATTATTTCTATATTTTAGTGTCATTGAATATTGACTACTTTAACAAGACGAAACTTTCTGTCAGCGTCGATCGAGAGTGTAACGTATTTAATAACGCAAACTTGTACAATAGAGCTTGAACAAAAATTACCTTTCCGCTACAATATTATTAATATAGAATTTAAGCATTGTTCGATTAATTATAGTACGGATATAATTATCGAACTATGGTTGAATTTTTACTACAAGAACATTACTTACTTACTAACTACGAAGTGCAATGAAATCCTGAGAAGAATGCATTCATAAAATGCAATTGGAATAATATTTTATTTCATACTGCACTGTAATTGTCAGTTTTACGTCATACTCTACTATACTGTAAAACACGTTTTACGGTATAGTAGCTTTTTACAGTACACTAGGAATTCTACCGTACTCAATTCAAAAGCAACTGCAGAAAAAATTTATTAACAAATTTTTAGAAAATAAACAGATACAGAATTAAAATTGAATTGAAAATAAGACAAGGTGAAATTCAACTGAAAAATAAGAGTTAAGGTCATTTTGGTATGTTTCAATTAATATTAATGGTACAACTTTCATTTCCATTAATTTGAATTTTCTCACAATCACACACTGTTGTGGATCGAGTATCAGTGCCAATTACATCAGTCTTTATATACGCATTGCCTTTGGAGCTGGATGTATTGAATCCAGGGCTTGAATTGCATTCAGATATAATTTCTGAAGAAGATGCTTCTTCTCGTCGTCTCGTAACAACTTCAACAAAACTTTCTCCACCTTGAATCATACGAGCAATTTTATTTTTCCCTTCAAGGGAATCTTCAACATATTTTTCTGCGATGGTGCTGCTTTTCCATCCACCAAATCGCTTAAGAACAGAAATATCGGCTCCCGAATTGGCAAGGAGCGTAGAACCTGTTCTTCTGAGCGAATGTCCAGTGTAGGTTTCAGGGTTTTCTAAACCCAGAAACTGTGCGATAAGTTTTGCCACTCCACCAATTGTGTGAATTCCAGCTCTTTGATTGATGTACTGTCCATCCCTGTAGCCCAAAAAACTTACCATGTTCAGTATTTTTTGGATGTAAATTTACATATTTTTGATATAGCTCCAAAAATTTAATTCTGTGTGCTTCTTTAATTACTGTAAATATCCGCGGCCTATTAGTTTTTGTTTGAGGAATAGTAATAACCATTTGAGAAACAGTGATTTCTATATCGTTCAAAAACATTTCGTACAGTTCTTCTCTGCGACAGCCTCCAGCAACTCCAATAATGGAAACTACCTAAAAATAAAAAACGATTCCTAAATAATTTGCTCCCCAATGCATAAAAATGTTTACTCACTTTTGTGAGAAGATATTCTTTATCATGAGCACTTCTTAGAAATTCAAAAATTTCTTCTCGGCTGAGTGTTCTTGCTTGTTTAGCCTGATGACCAACTGTTTTATGTTTTAAAAATGATTTTAACCACGAGAATCTCGAAATGTCAATATTCTCAAACACGAGCAACATCGACTTCACCATAGAATATTTGCTCCACAAAGAAGTACCACAATATTTTCTAGACTAAAAATTTAAAAAATTTCATTACAAATACAATTTATACTTGAAATACCAAAAAATACTCACTAAATCATACAAACACGCCAGCATAACATCCTCATCAATTTTTTCTACATTATGTTGTCGTCGCCATTCACTAAACACTTCATACTCTTAATAAAATACTTATCTTTTTTGGGATTTTTTAATGGTGTACTTTAAATTATACAATCTAAACGTTTCGATAACACTTACAGTTATCTTCGTCAGTAGTAATGTTTGTTAAAAATTATTAAAGATGTAGTAAACAATTTTGTCAAATTTGAAAAATTCAAACATAAACATAAGCCTGCTATTAATATAACAGTTTGAGAAACGTATAAGCCAACCATAAAATTGTAGTAAAGAATAACTAGGTCATTAAAATTAAATATTGTTAAACTGCCTCAAAGATGACAAACCAGAACACTCTCTACGACGAAAGCTAACAATAATAATACTCTTTTTTATAACGCTCTTCCGACTTTACGGGAATAAGCTTGGCCGTAGCTTCTCTACATTTTTGTGCAATTTCTTCCGAATGCTGATGCTTTGCGTTGTCGTTCATTTTAAACTGTTTAACTGTTTGAAAAATGTAAACAAGTCACCTTAGCAACTATTCAAACTACGCCAACCAGCGGTTTTTTTGTTATAATTCGCGAATGTTTGATTGTTTGGACCACATTTTTGGCTTATTTTAAATATTTAAAATTTTACTTTCAGTATGAAATAAAACACGTTACGTCATTCGTCCGGTGAAAAGATATTATGTACTCATTGCGTAATAAAATTAATTACTTATTCGTACGTAATATCTTTTTTACCGGACTTATAACGTAAAATACGATTACATTATTAGCGTGGAAAATAGTTTTTTACTGGCGAGAGTTGTATATTGGCAACACACGGTTAACGAAACTCTACTATACGTCTAAACTATCCATTAGGTGCACGATTAAGTAATGAAAATTAGAACTGCCACCGTGCACCTAATGGATATGTACACTTCCTTTCAAAAATTTCGAGTACACCTTCAAAATCAAGTAACAACGATTTTTAAAAATTTTAGCTGTGTGGATAGGTACGTTCAGATTAGGTTAAAGATGATATTGACAGAATTAACAAAAATTATCTGTCCCTCAGGACACAAATTATACTGTCTTACATAATAATTATGGATAAAAACCAATGTCTTTTACAAATGATTTTGCGGAAATTAGTGATTGTTATAGAAGGCGAGGGAGATTTATTGTTGCTGCATTTTGACTTTTCAAAATTTTAAATGTCAGAGTTGATTAATTACAACCCTAATTTAATACAACAAAAAATGGGTGTACGCGACTTTGAACTTTTGAAAGCGAGGGTACCAATGCGCTCAATACTGGTACAGCAAAAATTTGGGTGTGTGCATTCGGTTTGATGACACTACTTGAAAATTGTGAGATGTTCGATTTACATCAAAATTTGAATTTTGGAAGTGTCTACAGTAACAATCTGTACCAGTATATTATATATATATATATATATATATATATATATATATATATATATATATATATATATATATATATATATATATATATATATATATATATATATATATATATATATATATATATATATATATATATATATATATATATATATATATATATAGTCCGGTTTATATTAATACCGGTAATTATTAATAATACATTGTGAAGTTTGGTATATGTAATAAATGTAAAAGAAAAATGATTTATAATACAACAAGTATATAGTAAAGTAAAATAAGAATATAATATATAGTTAGGATATAGTAATAAGACAAGCATGAATGTTACATTATTATATGATAATATTGTTATCTGGTTATAAAAAAGCTATTTATTTTTGCACGAAAGGGTTTTGTGACACTTTGAATTACATTTACATTTGCATGGATTTGAGTTACAATCGTCTGTACAATTGCAATATTTGAACCCTTGATCACCTAAATTGGAATTCATTCGAGCACATTCTCGTAGACTTATCTCAATATCTGGAACTTCATTAATTGCAACAAAAGCTTGCTTACAGGTGGTAAATTCGTTCCTTGTATAGAGTTGTTTTAAAATACCATATTTTGTACCAAGTCTATATAGATTTTCCTTCCCAATGGAAATTATTACAGCTATAATATTTCGATTATCAGCCTTAGCCCTATCTACGTCTGGAATCTTTATTCGAATGCTTTCTCCTACATTTCCGACTAGAAATTTAGTCTATGAAATGCGTAACATATTTTGACCTTGCTTTTCAAGTGACGTCTTAGCAGAGTTTCGAGATTCTTGAATTTCTTCAGAGATTTTATAGAGTTCAAAAACCTGAATCTTCCTTAGCTTTTTATTTTTTTTAAAGTCAACATGAGAAACGTTATTGACATTTTCACATTCCTTTTCTATTTCAGACGAATGCTGTTCCTCTTCGATTTGGCGGTATTCGCTTGAATCAACTATTTCCGTTTGCACATTGTCACCATTGTTTGGTTGATCATTTGATATCTGTTCAAGATCTTCTTCGGTCACGATTTCTGATAAGGTTTCGAGCGGCAAGTACGATCTAAGACCTACTCTAGCTTTACAGCCAAACATAGCTTCATATTGGCTGCGATTTATTCCAGAGTGGTGAGCTCTATTTTTCGTGAATTAAATAAATCTTAATCCTTCCGACCATTTAGTAGTTTTATTTGTTTCAAGCCATGTAGATAACATCTTTTCGACATCTTGATTTGCTCTTTCAACTGAGCCTTGTGATTGGCTATGTCTCGGTTTTCCGTGAACAATCTTAAGCTCATCCCACATACTGCAAACTTGTTCGATAATTTTGTTAACAAATTCCCGACTATTGTCCATATGTAGTATGCACGGGGCTCCAAATATCGTAAATACATCTAATACATTTCACTTTATACACAAGGTACTTTAAAAGTTAATTTTAAATAGATACAGTTAATGATTATATTTATGTATATATATATATATATATATATATATATATATATATATATATATATATAACTATAGACATGGTTTTTAATGAACGTACAGCAGTTCAATAGGTATAATAATCATTAACTGTATCTATTTAAAATTAACTTTTAAAGTAGCTTGTGTATAAAGATTATAATACATCGTAACCAGGGAAGTACATACAGTTTAAGTTTGGATCAATTGTGACTTGCCTCCTCGATAACTCAGCTGGAAGAGCCCCACTCTAGCAAATTGGAAGTCGTGGGTTCAAGTCCAACTCGAGATAATCTTTTACTGTATGTACTTTAAAAGTTAATTTTAATATATATATATATATATATATATATATATATATATATATATATATATATATATATATATATATAATATAAACCCTGCGTTTTATAATTAATTATTCTAGTTCAGAAAAGTCAACTATTGAGTATAAATTAAATGATTTCTATGTTAAATAGTATAGGTAACTGATATTCAAATTTTAAAATATAATTACAAAATAATTAAAAAAAATTTTAAATGTAAGGTAAATAGTTTTAAGGTGGACTTATTTGCTAAATACTTAGAACAGTTAACTATTTAACATCCAAATACTTACTAGTAAAGTAAGTGTTATACAAATTACAAAACTCACTAATAGAATTAAATTAAAATTGTATACTGAGGATAGGAATGTTTAAAATAGACATTGAAAAAATTTAAAATAGTCAAAATTTATAATTAAACAACTGTGATAACAAAATAAACGCGATTTTTTAAAGATTATTATTATTAATGGAATAAATTTTCAAAAAATTTTATGAACGTTTCTTTAATGGAAATAAACTCAAAAATGATATTTTTTAAATATTTATACTATTTTTTAATATATTATAAAATTAGATTAATAGAGTTGTAAAAATCATAGCAACGTTACATGTTATTTATCATAGGTTGAAATAATTTATATTACAAGACAATTTAAAAATAATTCTGATAATTAACACTTGTAAACTTAAAATTCATTGGTTAATTTAAATAATGTAATTAACTTTTGTAATTAAATTATGAATTTTATACATTTAATAAGCTAACTAATATATTAATATTTATTAACTGGTTTTCAAACGTAATTTGTACGTTAAAAAAGCGACATTCATGTTAAATTAATATTGTTTTAAATGAGTTAGTATAATATTATTTTTTAAAATAATATTAAAAATTTCTTTAATAAAACAATTTTAAAGTGTAAGTAAATATTTAATATAGGGATTTTTAGAATACTAGAAAGGTTTATTCAACATCATAAGTTAATTAATAGTGGTTGTCAAATCCCAAACCTGAGTCCTCATAGAATTAAAATAACTTTAGTATCTAGAAACTCTATGATTAATAAATTAAATTTAAAATTAATAGTAATTTTAATTGTAATAATTATTCAAAAATAAACAATTAAATTATTATTTTATAATAATAATTTTAATATATTCCCGTTTTAACACATTATTAATTAAAAACACTTATAAATAAATATTTATTGTCAAATAGTATGTATACTATAGCGTCAAATTTTTAAAAATATATTCAAAATCTTTCGTAAATAAAGCAATTTACGTCAGGTAAAATATTTTGAGTGTGGTATTCAAAACCTAGAACATTCTCTATTCAACATCAAACTCGTACTCAGTATAAAAGATGTTTGAAATTCCACAAAACCTCATCCCATGAGGAATTAAATTAAAATTTTCAGGAGCAACTATTGTTTAATACAAGAACATGAAAAATTTAAAATGTTAAATTCAAATTAACATACATACAAAATAAAGCAGTTTTTGTGAATTATTATTTTATCAATAAAGAAAATTTTAAAAATTTTACAATGAAGTGTTTTTAAAGACAAAATAAAAATGATGTTTTAATATTTATTACAATTCATTTCAAAAGTTTTTATAAATCTAAGGGTAAATAAATAACGTGTAGGAATTTATATCAACTTGGCCTATCAGAGTTAAAATTTCTTTATGTGTTTAAATAAAATTTATATGATTCCATAAAGCGACGATTAAAAGAATTGTCATGTAGAGTTAATCATTTTGGTAAATACTTAAAATTTTAATCTATATGTTAAATAAGGGACTTAATTTATTGTAATTATTTTATATCATTAGTTAATTTTAATACATTTTTGCTAACTAAAAATAAAAGGGTTCATTTATTTAATTATATCCGTGTGACGGTTTTTAGAGTAGGTATAATGTGTACAAATATATATAAATAAAAACTTCTTAATTTAATATAATTAATTATAAATAAATATTAACATGGTTTTAATATCCGTCAATAGGAAAATTTACTTATATTTAAAATAATTTAAGTATTTTAAAGTTTAAATACAGGAATCATCATTTAAGTTAAATTTACTTCTCTGTAACTACTGAAGAGCCTTAAAATTGAATCTGGTAATCAATAATAACTTTTTATTAAATTAATATATTAAACATTTTATTAAATATATATTATTATAATAATAATTTTATATATATTACTGTTTTATACAATTAATATTCTATTCAAAAAGTAACTTTCATATTCAATTAAATATTTTCTTGTTCAAATAGTGTAGTATCTAAGCGACAATTTTTAAATACTATTCAAAATTTTCCTGAAATGAAAACAAATTTAATGGTAGGTACAATATTTTAGGGTGAATATTCTACAATCCTGAGGAACAGTTCTTATACCACAAGACATTATGTAAATAGGAGCTTTTGCAAATACACCGCAGTCTAATGGATAAATTAAACATTTTGTACTAGACATATTGTTTATAAAAAGAAAATTAAAAATTAAATATAGTGACAAATTTTAATTACAAAACTAGATGCAAAATAAAGACGATTTTTGAACTTATTTATTTTATTCAATAGAATGAAAATTTTACAAAATATTGAAATAACACTTTTTTTAATGGAATAATCAAAATATGTTTAATATTCATATATTCATTTCAAAACAGTTTTATAAAACTAAGGGTAAATATAAAATCAGACGTGTAAATTCGTTAATTGCACGATTCAAGTTGTCAAAGATTCTTTTAGGGGGTTTGATCAAAATTTTATAATTCCAAAGCCGAGAATTAAAAAATATTGTAGTATTTGAACACATTTTGAAAATACCGTCAGAATTTCTAAAGTTGATATTTAATATAGGAATTAAATTTTTAATATTATATATTATGTAATTTTATTATTTATGATACAAACTCAAAACTAACTTTATTATTAATAATATTTCTAGTTAAAGGTTTTTGGATAGATATTACATTTAATAATAATTAAAATCCCGATTTAAGATAATTTTAAATGTAAAGGTAAAATATATATTAAAGAGACATGTTTCTAACTGAGTCAATTTGTTATTCAATCAACTCATGTTATCATTAAAAGGAGTTGTGTTAAATTCAAAACTACAGACTAAGAATTAATTAAAATTTGATCTCGAAACTCATCGTAACCACAGAAATTAAAGTTTAAGTTAGGTCAACTGAATATTTATAATACTGTAAAGCAAAATTAATGATTTTGTAATATTTATTTATTATGATAAAAATTTTATAAAAATATTATTATATACTTTTTATAAATATATTATCAAAATACGTTACTATTGTATTATAATTCGATTTTACATGTAATTTTACTAGATCAACGGTACTACAATTAAAACTACTAATAATTTGTCTTTCCAAAAAAGAATTCTAAATGGTCAAGTTACTTTATAGAGGATGAAGATATTTCCTAAATCCCATAAATGTCGATTTAACAAGACAGTTCTGTATAGAAACATGTTTGGTCAAATCCGTCAAGATTCTATCCATGGATATGTTAACAGTGTATGATGTTTGAATATTTCATAACTCACAGAAATTAAAATTAAATTTTTTGGTAAATACTAAAACAACAACGTCGTTATATCAAATGAAACTCGATATTTCGAAGCTATTATTTTTTCAATAGGAGAAAAATTTACAAAAAATTTCGTGAAATATTTTTTTATATAATAAATGATAATTTTAATATATATTTCCAATCATCTTTTAAATACACGTTACTAAATCAAAGTAACATTAACTATCCATTAAATTATTTCATACACTTGCTGTATTCAACGGTTCAAAATCTTCGGGGGTGAATTAAAATTTAATGATTCCAATGGTTGATAAAAATACTTGGATGTAAATAAAATTTGTAAGACGTTCAAGAATCCAATCGGAACTTTTGAGTAGGGACACATTTAAATATTTTCAATTTCGTAATTTTAATTATATTTATGACATACACAATATTAAAAGCTCTTTTCAATGTAATTCATTCCTGTTGACAGTTAACCTAGGATGATAATTGTGTAAAGTTATGTTCGATAAAGGACGTTTAATTTAAATATAATTAAAAATTTTAAATAAAAAAATTTTAATAAGTAAATTAAATATTAAATATTATTAAATAGAGTTTTATTTAACTTAAAGTACTATATATAAGGATTTTCAAATACAACCAGTACCAATGGGAATTAAATAACTTATGTTAGGGGCATCATGTTTATGACTGAAATTACTAGCGAAATCATAATAGAACGTCACAACAATTAACTGTTTTTAAGCTATTATTCTTAAATGAAATTTTAAAAATTTAATATTTTAATTAATAAAAATGTTTAATTTAATCATTAAACTTTTAAAATAAGTACATACACGAGATTGATGACGTAATTTTTGGTTAATAAATTAAATCCAACATAAAAGATGATACTTTGAATCTAATTATTGTTAAAGGGATTATATTTACTCAGTTTATAATTTTGATAAAATAAAGTTTATATACGTTTTAGGGTTTTAAATGTAATAAAATTATATTTTAAAATAGTTTTAACCATATAGATAATACTTAAATATTTAATTATAATTATACAGGAGTTTATTGATTCCAGAAGCCCTTAATGAGGTAAATCACTGAATATATATATATATATATATATACCCTGCGTTTTATACACAATGTAATTATCTCTACGTTCAGAAAACGCGTCAACCTATTGCAGTAGTTCAAATTAAAGTGATTTGTCTATGGTTCAAATGAGTAGTAGGTGATACTGATAGCTGTCACATATTTTTAAAAATAACTAACTTACAAAATGCTTTCCGCTGAAATGAAAAGACAAATTTTAAACTGGTACAAGGGTAACAATAGTTTTAGAGGAGTGTGGGACTTATTTGCCGTACAATACCCTGAGGAACAGGTTTCGTCTATTTCAACCATCCATGACATCGTTACTCAGTATAATAAGGATGGTTGTGTCGCAAATTCCCACAAAACCTGCCACGTCCTCAATGAGGAATTAAAATTAAACATTTTGTGCTATGCTGAGGACACAGCGTCATTGCGTTTAATAACACAAGAAACATTGAAAAAATTTAAATATAGGTCGTACAAATTTCATAATTAGCAACAACTGTACGATGACGACAAAATTAAACGCACGGATTTTTGTGAAGCATTATTTATTTTATTCAATGAGAATGAGAAAATTTTACAAAAAATAGTTTTCACAGATGAAGCATCGTTTTCTTTAAATGGGACAGTAAACTCACAAAATGATCGGTTTGTACATATCTTCATTATCCAATTCCATCTTCCAAATACACGTCATTTTTACTAAAATCTAACGGGTACACAATATAACGTCAGACCGGTGCGTAGGAGATTTGGTCATACAACTTGGCCACCGTGATCTCCAGATCGGTTGTCAAATGATTTCTTTCTTGGGGTGGTTTGAAATCTAAAATTTATAATGAAGTTCCCATACAGAATGCCGACGAATTAAAAAAAACGTACACTTGCTGCATGTAATGAGTTGAACACCATTTTGGTACAAAATACCGTTCAAGAATTTCGTAATCGCTTTGGATACTGTTTAGAAGTCAAGGGGGACACTTCGAACATTTATTGTAATTATTTTCATATCATTCACGTGTAAGTTTCTACATTACATTTGTTTGGCATGCACATAACCTACAAATACTGAAAAGGCTGGTTCAGTTTCAATTGTGAATTGCGCATATCCCGTAGGCTGACGCGTTTTTTTAGACGGATAGGGATGATTACATTGTGTACAAAGTGATATGTTCGGATTAAAGAAAAACGCACAGTATTTATATTATATATATATATATATATATATATATATATATAATATAAATGGTTTTAATAACGTAACATTAATAGGTATAATAATCATTAACTGTATCATTTAAAATTAACTTTAAAGAGCTTGTGTATAAAGATTATAATCATCGTAACAGAAGTAATACATTTATTTGATAATTTATTCTCTATAATATGAAACCCATTAAAATTGAATGGTTAACAATAATATTTACTAGTACTTTAAATATAATTTATTAATTAATTATTAATAATATTTAAATAAAATTACCGTTTATACAAATTAATACTTAGTCAAAAAACGGTCAACATGCATATCAATAAGTGTTTCAGTTCAAAAGTATAGGTATACTGTAGTGCACTATTTTAAAAAAACTAAAAATTCTAAATAAAGAAATTTTAAATGAAAGGAACAAATTTAGAGGTTGGACTTTTTCTACAATACCTGAGAAAGTTTTCTATTTACCTACATCGTTACCAAAAGTGTTTAATTCCAAACCTCCACTCCATAGATATAAAATTTTATAGACGCGTTGTTAAAACACAAAACATTGAAAAATTTAATTGTGTAAATTTATAATTAGACAAAATGCGACAAAATAAACACGATTTTGTAGCTTTATTTTTTAATGAGATAAAATTTTACAAAAATAGTTTCAGAAATCGTTTTCTTAAATGGAAGTAACTCAAAATATGTTTTATATTTATTATCAATTCATTCAAAAATATTTTCAAAAAAGGTAAATATAAGCAACGGTGCGTAGAGATTGTATACAATGCACGTGATCAGTCGTTAAAATTTTTTTGGGTGTTTAAATTAAAATTTATAAATTCCATAAAATCGATTAAAAACGTAATTAAATATTAAACCATTTTGGTAAAACTCAAATTTCGTATCTTGAACTGTTTAAAAAGGGCATTCAACATTTATTATATTTTTTATTTTAGTTTTACATTTTTTTGATATACTAAAATAAAAGTGTTTCAATGGAATGATACCCAGTGACGGTTTTTTACGATGGATTTCATTTCAATTATTTCGTAAAAAAACGCATTTTATATAAATATAATAATTAAATTTATAAATTATATAATGGTTTAATATCGTAATTAAAGTTAAATAATGATTAAAATACGTTTAAAGAGCTGGTATAGAGTTTTAAGTACAGGGAATCATTTATTGTATTTATTGCTCCTGATATCTGAACCACAATGAGGTATCAAATCTTTTACTGTATGTACTTTAAAAGTTAATTTTAATATATATATATATATATATATATATATATATATATATATATATATATATATATATATATATATATACCCTGCGTTTTATACACAATGTAATTATCTCTACGTTCAGAAAAACGCGTCAACCTATTGCAGTAGTTCAAATTAAAGTGATTTGTCTATGGTTCAAATGAGTAGTAGGTGATACTGATAGCTGTCACATATTTTTAAAAATAACTAACTTACAAAATGCTTTCCGCTGAAATGAAAAGACAAATTTTAAACTGGTACAAGGGTAACAATAGTTTTAGAGGAGTGTGGGACTTATTTGCCGTACAATACCCTGAGGAACAGGTTTCGTCTATTTCAACCATCCATGACATCGTTACTCAGTATAATAAGGATGGTTGTGTCGCAAATTCCCACAAAACCTGCCACGTCCTCAATGAGGAATTAGAATTAAACATTTTGTGCTATGCTGAGGACTCAGCGTCATTGCGTTTAATAACACAAGAAACATTGAAAAAATTTAAATATAGGTCGTACAAATTTCATAATTAGCAACAACTGTACGATGACGACAAAATTAAACGCACGGATTTTTGTGAAGCATTATTTATTTTATTCAATGAGAATGAGAAAATTTTACAAAAAATAGTTTTCACAGATGAAGCATCGTTTTCTTTAAATGGGACAGTAAACTCACAAAATGATCGGTTTGTACATATCTTCATTATCCAATTCCATCTTCCAAATACACGTCATTTTTACTAAAATCTAACGGGTACACAATATAACGTCAGACCGGTGCGTAGGGAGATTTGGTCATACAACTTGGCCACCGTGATCTCCAGATCGGTTGTCAAATGATTTCTTTCTATGGGGTGGTTTGAAATCTAAAATTTATAATGAAGTTCCCATACAGAATGCCGACGAATTAAAAAAAACGTACACTTGCTGCATGTAATGAGTTGAACACCATTTTGGTACAAAATACCGTTCAAGAATTTCGTAATCGCTTTGGATACTGTTTAGAAGTCAAGGGGGACACTTCGAACATTTATTGTAATTATTTTCATATCATTCACGTGTAAGTTTCTACATTACATTTGTTTGGCATGCACATAACCTACAAATACTAAAAAGGCTGGTTCAGTTTCAATTGTGAATTGCGCATATCCCGTAGGCTGACGCGTTTTTTTAGACGGATAGGGATGATTACATTGTGTACAAAGTGATATGTTCGGATTAAAGAAAAACGCACAGTATTTATATTTATATATATATATATATATATATATATATATATATATATATATATATATATATATATATATTACGGTTTGTATTAATAATTCCCGGTAATCATTAATAATTAACAACCATCATTGGTAAATGTAGTAATTTGAGCAACAATCTTCGGGGTCCGTTAGAAGAGCGGGCAGGTACTACGTGACTGTATGAGCGGGGAGGTGGTTGCCTTACAGAGTTACCAACACGCGTAGTATTTATTACTAACTTAATAGAAGTGGTTGTGTTTTGAGTATACGGCAGTCGCTATGTCTTGTACGTGCATACATTTCTTTGCCTTTTATATTATTTACATATCCATAAACATAATGGGGGATATAGAATCAATGAAGATAAAATTTAACGACCAAGTTCATATTGAGAAATGGGAATAATCATCAGTTATTCACCAGAGAAGGGTATTATTCATTTTTAACGAAAGTTAAGAACAACAAAGAGAAGAGTTTCGGTAAAACACCAGAAGAATATCAACGGTTATCAAGATATGATGTAAAAATTGGAAATGTTGAAAAACTCATCGTACATGTTAAAAATGACAGTGACCCGATTGTGTATTACACATTTTTAGAGGAGAATTTTCATTTAATTCATGATACTCATATCGCAGTTGGTCATGGGGGACGAAATAGAATGTTGAAAGAGCTTAAAGCGAAATATAAAAACATCACAGTTCAAATTATTATGATATATTTAAATCTTTGTGAACCATGTCAAAAGAAAATGAGCATTCCAAAAAAAAGGGCTCGTTGTTAAACCAATTAAAAGCAGTCAATTCAATTCAAGATGTCAGATTGATTTGGTTGATATGCAATCGCAATTGGACGGCGATTATAAATTTATCATGGTTTAAGAAATTTATTCAACTAAGAGCTTTAAAAACAAAACGGGCCGAGGAAGTTGTACATCATCTATTAGATGTATTTACGATATTTGGAGCCCCGTGCATACTACATATCGACAATAGTCGGGAATTTGTTAAAAAAATTATCGAACAAGTTTGCAGTATGTGGGATGAGCTTCACGGAAAACCGAGACATAGCCAATCACAAGGCTCAGTTGAAAGAGCAAATCAAGACGTCGAAAAGATGTTATTCACATGGCTTGAAACAAATAAAACTACTAAATGGTCGGAAGGATTAAGATTTATTCAATTCATGAAAAATAGAGCTCACCACTCTGGAATAAATCGCAGCCAATATGAAGCTATGTTTGGCTGTAAAGCTAGAGTAGGTCTTAGATCGTACTTGCCGCTCGAAACCTTATCAGAAATCGTGACCGAAGAAGATCTTGAACAGATATCAAATGATCAACCAAAAAAATGGTGACAATGTGCAAACGGAAATAGTTGATTCAAGCGAATACCGCCAAATCGAAGAGGGACAGCATTCGTCTGAAATAGAAAAGGAAGGAGAAAATGTCAATAACGTTGACTTTAAAAAAAAATAAAAAGCTAAGGAAAATTCAGGTTTTGAACTCGATAAAATCTCTGAAAAAATTCAAGAATCTCGAAACTCTGCTAAGACGTCACTTGAAAAGCGAGGTGAAAAAATGTTTCCAGTCGGAAATGTAGGAGAAAAGTTAATTTTAAATAGATACAGTTAATGATTATTATACCTATTGCTGTGGTTTCATTAAAAACCATGTCTATAGTTATATATATATATATATATATATATATATATATATATATATATATATATATATATATATATATATATATATATATATATATATATATATATATATATTTAAGGAATATTAGAAATTCTTTGTTTGGTATGAAACTCGATGTCAAAAGATTGTCACATGGTAAAGGCGAAGATTTAAACATTTTGTAAAATGGATACACCTTTTGTGGGTATGAAGTATTTACTACATATATAGTCTTTTTATTACTTAATCAATTAATTGTCCAAACCGATTTATTAAACGCACAGTGATATTTTTATTTAAGGAAACTTTTAAATACCATGTAAGAATATGTCACTTTGCGTTAAATTGTAGTTTTTATTTTAGATAACTGGAGAATATAGCGAAATAACATCAGAAATACCAGTTATGGATACTGTCTGAGATTACTTTTATACACTTATACGTCTATTAGATATATGGAGTGAGTCTTAGTGAAGTAAACACTTAAAAATTTATTCGCTTGTAAAATTAATTATTTTTTACTATTCTAGTGCTCTTATTTGTGAATAATGGACGTTATCAGTGATACAAGTGGACGTAATAATTGGGTTATTGAAAAAAATGTATCTATTATTTTTTATGTATTTTAAAACTTTACCATTCATAAAGTATATCAATAGACGATGCAAAAAACTCTTAAAACAACTTTTTTTTACTTAATATAAGCAATTTAAAATGATAAAATTTTAAAAAGAATCACGCAACTACAACCGCGCCACGATTGGCCAGCATGTTTGTGACGTCATAATGTTAAAACTAATTCTCAGTGTCAACGGCTTCTACATGTAAATTGACTAAAAATATCCGAAATTTAATGCAAAAACATAATTTATATAGCTTGTTTAGTCATGTGTGATAAAGTTTACGGTTAGATTGACAATTAAACCTGTGCGGTACTACATCAACTTTAATTTTTGCTCTACTTCCCATTGTAGTATAGTAAATAGTAAATAAAATTCTCCATGTCTTCTTTCAGCTAAAATAAAACATCAAATCATGAGAATTATTTAAATGACATTATAACAACGGAAGAACCACAATTATATACACTTTTAAAATTTCAATTTCGTGTAGTATATAACCTAGCGCGTAATTAAAATATAAAATACTAAATTAAACCGAAACCATTCAATAACCGTGTACAAATGTATTATTTAATCGTTTTAAATTATTCATAGAAATTTTTTTGATGGAATGATTTTTAAAAGTTATGATTCTGGAGTTTAGCTAAAAAATGTTATTACCGAATCCTAGTTATTCAATTTATACGTTAACATAAATAATTATTAATTACTATATTATTATAAAAGCACGATAACCTTTAAGGTTTGACATTTTTGATATATTTATCAATATATTGACGATAATAACAAGATTTAATCGATTAAAAGTCAAAACACTATATCAGCTGTATGATACGATGAGTAAAAGTAAAAATTGTGACGTCACACGCGCTCTGGTTTGTTCGGAAACTTTCCGGTACTGGGTTCAAAAATGTATTTTGAATGTAATGTAATGTAACTTTTGAATTAGGGTGAAAAAAAAACTAAAAACAGTTTTGTTATAAAATGTATGTATGATCTTTCCATTTATTACAAAAAAAAATTTTTTTTTCAGAAACCCAGTTAGTGGAAGTACCGTGGCTGTATGGTAAGTAAAACATTCGGTTTCTTCAAAATACGTAAATACAAAAGAAAGTTATGGATATCACAAAAGACTGCATATTGAGATATACGTGGTTTACGATATTTTTTCGGAAGCGCTCTTGTGACACGAGTATCATTACACCACATAAAAAAATTTATTTCAACCTACAAACAGAACCACAGTTTTAAAAACCTGTTTTCATTTGAAACTCAATTAAAATTACGGAAATTACATTTTGTTAATTCAATATTAAATTGAAATAAAATATCACAATCATATCAACAATAACAGGAGATACCATACACCTGGACATCGGTAGCGTTCGAACTTATTATCGTGAAATGCCTATTTTCATATAACTTGCGATCACCAGCATTACGATAATCATAGTTTTTGTACATTAAGAAAGTTAAAGCAACAATATCTCTGGTCAGTAGTTGGATAGGTCACCGATCGGTCTTAGAAAAGTTTTATTTTGCGGGCTTAGAAAATTACTTTTTTTAAACAAGCAGCGAAAATATTAGTGCAAGTGGGGGATGCGATTTGTAGGAAAGAAACTAGAAGCAGATGAATAAAACCAATCAAGTTACACAAAGGCAAAGAGCAAGCAGTGCAGGGCAAATTACCGCGTTCCTGAAAAGAACACGAAAGGAAAGAATAAAATCAAGTGAAAACGAAGAAAACACAAGCCTCGGAAGTTAATACGAAGTATTCCAAAGAAGTAAGAAAATAATAAGATCGCCAACAATAAAAAAAAGAAAAATACATACTGAAGAATATAACCAATAACCCGGACCAGAACTACAAGAGGAAGATAAAATGGAAGAACTAAAACAGCTAATAATAAACATGAACGAAGATCTGAAAGCAGAAATAAGCGTAAACAGCCAGGAATTAAGAAAACAATGCATAAATGGAAAAAATGAAGGCGGAGCTAAAGAAAAACAACGACGAAATACGGAAACTTAAAGAAGAAATGTTACCCAAAGAAACAAACCAATAAGAAATCCAGACAACAGAAGAAGATATGAACACGAAACAGCCTGATATATCGCAAGAAGAAATAATACAGGCCCTCAAAACGCTGAAAACTGGAAAAGCAGCAGGGAAGGATGTAGTAACACCATAGTTAATCAAATGTGAAGGAAGAGAAATGATAAAATGAATAGCGCTAATATTTAGAAAAGCCTGCACAAATAATAAAATACCTAAAGGTTGGGAAAAGAACATAATTATACCCTTACAAAAAAGGAAAGAAGAGTAAATGTAAACATTATAGAGCTACATCCCTAACCTCAGCGTTATTTAGAATGTATACAAAATAATAGAACACAAACTAAAAAATGAAATAGACATAAAACTAGAGGAAGAACAACCAGCATACATGAAAGGAAAACAAACACAAGATCATGTAAGCATAGTAATGAAGGTAATAGAAAGCGAAACTGAACAAGGGAGAGCATTACATCTATTATTTGTTGATCTGAAAGCTTTTTTTTAACAAAGTACCAAGATATGAACTATGGCACTGTCTAGAAGTAATGGAAGTGACGGGGACGAGTGATCAAAAGTATATACAACACGGTCTGAGGAGAGGTTACGATAAAAGGAACATGTTCAAGAGAATTTGAGATGCAAAGGGGTGTTAAGCAGAGAGACAGGCTGAGTCCGGTGCTTTTCAACATTTACATGGACAAAATGTGCAAGCAGAACGTGCCGTAAACAACAGTATGATATGGAAGGCTGCACCAAGTTCAACTGCAGAGCCTGTTATACCCAGATGACACAATAATTATGGGAAACAGTCGGAAGAACACACGAAAGATACTAAATCAGTGGCTCAAAGCAATAACACAAATGAGTATGGAAATAAACACAGGAAAAAGAAAAGTTATGTTAATAAATGGAAAACAAGATCAACAAAATATCAAATGTGGTAAAGATGAGTTAGATTATTTAGAAACAAAAATAAGCGACAATGGAACATTAGTATTTTATCAGCTTAACAAAACAGTTCTAAGAAAGAAGGGAATTAGTACAAAAACAGAAACAGCAATCTACAACACAGTAGCAGTACCCATTATGACATAAGGAAGTAAGACCTGGCCAATAACAATAAAACAAGAAAGTAAAGTTACAACAGAAATGAAGCTCTAGAGAAAAATAACAAGAAAAACGAAAAGAGACCGATGAAATCAAGACATTAGAAAAAGCGTAGAACAAAAGCCAATTATCCCAATAATAGAAGAAAATCAACTGAGATGGTTAGGACTCCTTCAGAGAATGTAGAAGGAAATACTGACCAAGAAAGTACGAGAATACAAAAGACAGGGGAAACGAACGGTTGGAAGACCAAGAAAAAATTTGGAACAAAGAATAGAATTATAAATGAAAAGGGGGAAAACAGTCAGTCAACTAAGGAAAATGTGTTTGTGCTTTTTATTTTAATGGATTTAGTGAGTTATTTAGTTAATAAGGAATAGGTTATTAGATAATAACTTTGGATATGATTTAATCTATCAATACGTTACAAGTTCATTTAGCTTATAACTAGTTATTTTGAAAAGATGAAAATGAACAAATTCTACATATTTTAATGCATTATGTTTATGTTACTCGTTATATATAGTTTCTGCAACTTTTTGCTTTATTAATTGAAACAAACTAACTTTATAATAAATTCATAAATAAAGTAGCTACTGCATTTACAGCATTTATTAAAGAAGACATATTTAACACTTTGTAATTGTAGTGTAACAAGATATTCATTAGATTTAAGTGATTTTAACTTGCGTATTACTTCTACCATTTTAATCGATGCATTTCATGATTTGATGACTTTTAAAGCAAATGTGGGTCATAACACGTAGCAGACAATCGTTGATAATTCTGTGTTTATTAGAGGTTCAATGCCACTACAATATAGTATAGAATTTAATGAACGTGGCAATTATGAAAGGACCATTTATGATTAGGAAGCTTCATCAAAGACATCAAAACCTACATATGTATCTATGCCATTTACTTCAGTGTTAAAAATAATAGTCCATTAGCATAAACTGCAAATCTTTTGCAATAAATTTCAATATTTCGTAATACAAAAATATATCAGTACCTTCTTTAACTCACAGGTACTACTTAGTACTTTATTGAAGTTTAACATTACTTTAAAACAATAACTTCTGTTAATAAAATAAAGTTTCATATCATCATTAATCATAAAGTGGGGTTAATTTGTTTAAATTCAAGGTAACTAGCAAAACCAATGGCGTCACTAGTTTTTTTAGTTCGAATTGTACCTTTAAGTTACCATAAAACCTTGTAATACGTTTATACAGTAATTTATTTTTTATAGGATCATTCCTTACAAAATTAGGTACGTGTAAAAAACGTTTAAAGGTAATAAAAAGATTTACTAAGTGATAGTTCCGTATTACTCATAGGTCACTCTCTTATAATCTATAGGAGTAGAAAAAGCATAGTACACAACTCGGGTAGTAATGCCAAATACGAACTCGTTTATATTACAACACTCGCTTACTCGTGACCGTATAATGCACAAGTTCGTAATAGCTGAGTCAATATCTTGTAAAAGTGACTCTACACAGCTTACGTTCAGTAGCAAATAAAATATTTTATTAGGTACAATGTGGGAAAAGATTTTATTTCAAACACTTTATGTCACCAATGAAGACACTAAATAACATACTCATTTGGTCATTTAAAACATATCTAAAATCTAAAAAAACAGAATCCCGAAAAACGAAAAATGCTTTAACTAAAAAAAACAACTTTTTTCTTTCGATGGTACTCGTAATACTTTTCACTTATTTGCTATATATTAGGTTCATAAAATAACATATATACCTAAATTATCCAAAATTTTCTTATATTATGTAACAAGTTAGTAAAGTGATATTGAACAAGCCAGAGATTGCGAGCCTAGTAAATAATTAATAATATAACACTCTGTATAGATGAAACCTAATCATAATCATAATCAAACAACAATTTTAATCACATCACAATACCGGTGCAAAGCTGTGAAAAGCTTCATATGAAAGCATTGAAAATTTGTCGTAACTACTGTTACTACAAATTCTGTAATAACGTATGGGTCTAATAATCATCGTTTTTCTTACATGTATAACCTGTATTGTCATTGTGCCCTATGTGGGACCTGGTAACCACGTCCACTGGTCACAATGACAACCGTCTTCAACAACCTTCACTTTGGTCATTACGCCACTTTTAAATTTGATCATAACCCGCACTCTGGCCACAACCTCCACAACCAGGTTTTGTCACAGTCTTCTGGTCACATCGGCCACCAACGTTGATTGCAACTGCCACTATTTTCTAAACGATCACAACGCCCACTTTTAAAATCGGTCACAACCTCTACCAAAGCTTGTCTACTCAATCGAATTCGAAACCTCGTTAATAGGCCAAATTGGACCGTCACGGTTGGATGTGAGGTACTTGGATGTTCGGCATATAATATCATACATTAAAGTTGTTTAAATTAAAAATCACTAATTTACAAATGCCAGTATATATTTGTAACCAAGTAGTGTCATATCTAATTAATTTTTAGCTTCTAAAATTATTACTATTTCATGCTGCATTTAGTTCACGGCGCACTATACACTACAGCGGTGAGCATATAAACTACTGCTACCAAATCCAACGGATTTGGATTAATACGTGTTAAACGATCCTTTAAATGATTATTATCGCTGATTAATAGACATTAATTTCATCCGCTTACATGCGTCGACATTGCTAATTTGCAAGCGCAAAAATAACAAGTAAAAGAAAGACCAAATTCAAGTAAAGAGAATATTGGTCTCTTGCAATTTGGCGAAAATCGGTGTAGAAACATACATTTGAAACAACATTCGCCACAAATGCTGGCCCACGCTGGTGAATCACGGAACTTAGTTTTTATCGTCTAGAAAATACATTTCGCCGCGCAAACGAAATTGGTGTACCAACATAGATTTTGGGAAACATTTAGCTCAAATTCTATTCAACGCTCATGAGTCATAGAATTTAGCTCTTGGTCATCGAGGAAATCAATTTAGCCATAACCCCAACGAAATTGGTAGGCAAATATACATTTTGGGAAATATGTGGCCCAAAAGCAGACCAACATCCACGACCACATAATTACCAATAGTCGACTTAAATGTTAACCAACACTGATCAAGCATAAAATTTAGCCGAGAGAACTCATTTTACCGTGCCCCCAATAACCTTGGTATAAAATCATAGGTTTTGGACAAAATTCAGCGCAAACACTGGCCAATTCTCATGGGTGATTTTTACCCACAGAGCCTATAAAAAAAGGTTTGTCATCTTGGAAACCAAACCGCAAGCTCACGAAGAATTATTAGTAGGCACGTGAGACTGGTTCCTGATACGCTACCTTGTCATGGATTTTGGAAAGGCATAAAATGAATTCTGCGTAGCGACCTAAATCCTAGCATTGAGAGATGATATTTTGGTGCGTAATCTAGTAAATGCAAATAATTCACGATTTAAAAATGTATTATTATTACTTACTTTAGAACTTATTCGTTCATAACAAAACTTATAATTCATGATTTGTTTCAAGCATGCAGTTAAATTGATACTCTGCTACCACTATTGCAACGCGGCCTTTTTGACCATGTCATGTGCTAGTTCCATGCTCGAAACTTCTTTTAATACACTGTAAATGCGTCATGCCTTGAGTTTGACCACACCTTCCTTCACAGTAAACCAGGTAGAGCATTTCTATATCCGGGAATTATTTCTACTACCATAATACATAATAGTATTTGACCAAAAATGTAATTAAAAATTATTATTAATTTTATTGAATACATAAATAAACAGTTTACCTCGAGTAGATTTGAACCTAAGAGATATACTTTGCTAGAGTACCGCGCTAGCCAACTGCGCTATCGCGATTAAAGCCCAAATCGGTGTAAATTTTTACTTTATGTATGTAAAATTGAAATGTGACTACAATAAAATTACTTATATTAATGGAATTTGAGCCTGCAATACCACAAAGATTCACACATACCAAAGCAACTTGACTAATATTAACTTATTATAAAACTTAAATAAATCAAATTATTTCAGATGTCCCTACTTATAGCTTTTATCATAAACAGCGCCAGCTATTGGCATTTTAAAATTACAAACTTCGAACAATGTCGTATATATTTAAAAAAATATACCAATGCTCACCTAACAGTTCAAGCATTTTATCGCATTCGTTGAAGATAAAATATTTGAGATGTTTTAAATTAAGAACATACAAGAGCCAAAACCCAACTAGCCGTCCCCGCGACAATATACGGACAATTACTTTTAAGACCATCTTCATCTTTCTGTATTCGTAAACCACCAAAGGAAACTCCAACTTTAATATTTAATTTTTAGTATTTTCTGACACGTTCGTACTCTACTAATTTGAAAGACACATCACGAGTAGGACACATAACCAGTACATAAACCAAATGCGAATGTTGTTTATATGCGAATGTATAAAGATGAAGAGGTTCTGAAAACGCATATTGTAGATTCTAATTGTAATGTGGCCAATGCAAATACTGCAGTCTTGCCCATACAAGACTTGACCTGACATAAAATATCCATACCTAATACTTCTTGTGAATGCACTCATGTGGAACTAAAAATGATAATGTTAATAATTAGAATATGGTTTAACCCAATTTACCTTCAGACGGATGTTCGAAACCACACTCAACAATGTCGCGTAATACATCTAGTTAAAAGTAAAGCACAAAATCACGAAATCCTGAACTGTATATTGATACATGTTCCTTTAACACCTTTTTTTTATCTACCGCTCCTTGTGTTTCTACAACGGCTTGTTCTGAATTTTTTTGAATCTCCGTAATCTAAAAGATCATTGGCATCCGCCATGTTTAAAATTTGTTACATGATTAATTGAAAAGTAAAGTACGGATAATAAAAGGTAAATCACGTTATTAATTATTGAAAGATGATAATGATTATTACGGATTTAAAAATTTTTCTTATTGTTTTATATTTATGAAATTATTTTATAGTTGTTACGGTTAACAATCAAAATACACCCACGTACCACACAAAATTAAAACATACCGAACGCGTTTCGATAGCTACGCTATCATCATCAGCGGTCGACTAGAGCGGACTAAAGAAAATTTCTAACATATATACCATCAGCGAGTAACGCTTCGTTGCTAATCTGGTGAAAGTGAAAGAGAAAGTTATGAAAGTTTAATGTGTTCAGAGTAGCCTAAAGGTCCTTGAAAATCATTATTCATTAGAATTGGATTGTTACGGTTATTAAAAACATGTTTAAAGATCAGATTTGTTTATAATTTTTATTTTGTATATGTCAGTTATATTTTATAAAGTGTTAATATATTGACAATATGACGGAGTTAATTTTGTAATATGAACTTGTACCGTGTACGTGTTACAAATGGCTTCAAAATTCATTTGTGAATTAGCAGTGTTTTCTGTTATATAAATATATAACGAGTCTATAAAAAAGCGTTTTTGTTTGAAATGAGATGAGATGTAGTTTAAAAATTTAAAGAAGGCCTTCGAGGATCATTGCTGTGAGGACAAAAATTTAGACTGCTCATTTTGTTGCTCAAGTTGAAGAAGTACGTTTTTCGAAGTATTGAATTGTTACTGAAATTATGTAACACTTGCATTGATTTTAGGAAGGATTATTTTGGAAAACATAACTTAATTGTGAGTCTCCTTCGGTTCTATCAGTCACATCGGGAATATTTTAGGCTACCTTCATATGAAAAGTTGACTATTGTCCTGTGATTGTTAGACCGAATTAATATTTTCCTACAAAAGAATTTTGTAATATTTTTTCTCCTTGCCTCATAACATCACTTTTGACGTAAAGTTGCACCATTCCAGAGTACGGTAAATATAGTTCTTCATTAAGAAAATGCAGATTGTTATGCAGAAATTTAATTTGTATTATTGTGGTACTGCTCACATTCAATCGTCCAAAAAACTAACTTGATAGGAAATTTCATTCTTTTAAGATTTATTAGTTTTGAGTTAAATTTTATTATTCAGGTCGTCACTTTATGACGTAATAGTATAAAATCTGAAATTAACTGTGAGCTGTAGAAGTGTAAAATAATGTCCGAGATTGATAGGCCTTGTCAGATTTACCCTGTATAAATCTGCCACGGACATTACATTATTTTGTATAAAACTAGGGCTATGCATAACAGGTAAGCATTTCCCGCTAAATTAATTAAACCATTATATCTGATGAAACCGTTACAGGTATTTAGATATACAATCTTTTGGTACAGTTTTCATTGCTGCGTGATTAAAAATTAACCGTCCTACAAGAAAGGTCGGCAATAAAGAATTCAATTGTAGTTTTAGACACATTTTCAACTCGACAATCTGGTATATGGTGTCTATTTTAGGAAAACAAAATATTCTGGGTTAGATTGATACGATACTCCTAATTTTTTTTATTTTGTAAAATAGTAATGTTATAATTCACAATTTTTTTTTGCTTATTCATGAACATTAAAAACTAAAAATACTAGAATAATAATCGAGAACACTTCTAAAATATGTATTAGAAAACAGACTTTTGCTGTTGTATTTCATTATTTAGGACTATCTCTTATTAGAAGCTATCCTTTGGTAGACAGTTACATTGGCTTCCTGCGCGATAACCATGCAATTGAGGCTCGGCAGGAACGGTTGTGGTATTGATTACCTTGCCTTGATATTTCAAGGTATAGAAATAGAATCTTAAAATTTTGTAAGTTTTATATTACTTACTGATAATAAAGAAGTTTATATGCTAAAGTTGAAAAGTGATATAAAAGTTGTTAAAGAAACCTTTCGACGCAGAGAATAAATTTAATATAACATTGATATAATATTGGTTTTCAATTTCATATACTCAATAATGAAGTGGATTTGGAAAAGAAAATGACAATAAAAATTCTTAATCTACAATTATCAAGGGTTATAAAAAGTTAAAAGCATTTTAATGATAACCCATTAAGGTATTGACCAATTCTTAAGTTATCCTAATTTACAACATTGCATACGTATCATTAAGTGTACTTTGTGTTGCTTACAAATCTGTCAAAAACATTATACATTCTTACATTGTTTTAAGCTAGGATGTAATAATATAAAAAAAATTGTTGCGTTTGTATGGGTAAAGTTTAAAGGTGCAGGGAAATAGGTTTCGAAATTGAAATAAATTTGAAAGTCCCGTAGGAATATGTAATAGTAATTTTGGGTATGTAGGCCAAGACCTACGTTATGAAGTTTGATTGATCGTTAAAGATAGTAAATAAGTGGGTTATTATAAATTATCTGTAGGCGTGTAAGGAATTGATGTATCTAACTACTATAAACTGTAATGAGGTTAAACAAGTGCTTACACCTCCTATACTTGAATATATTAACCTTTTGTCAACAAATTCAAACTTAAAAAAAAAGAAATTTAATTATACTTTTCTATCTAAAAAAACTTAAAATATAACTGTTAAAAACGTTTAGAGGAACAGCAAAAGAGTTAAAATCATTCAACAGTTCTTGTAATTACTAACTGACAATCTTTCTTTTGTGATTTACACACGTCAAATTCAACTGTTAACCTCAGTAAAAGTAAAAGTTAACGTCAAGATTTAAACTATAACACAAAAAATATAGAAGTGAAATTGGAAAAAATATATATGAAGGTTGCTATAGTAAAAATTGTATGCAAAGTGTACAATTATGAACACAAGTCTGTAAATTTTGTAAAATGGTAATAGGCAAGAAAACAACACACGTAATTTTTTTGCAAAATTTTTAGAGGTTATCCACACAGTGTACACGACGCAGTGTACACTGTATGGATATCATTTTGGTTGAAATTGTAGGGTATCTCGTTTGCGAGCGAAGATAGAAAGATACGGTTTTCGCACCCTGTTCTACTTTTTCGTGAAACTAAAGATGCCACAAACAGAATTGTCATAGTCCTATTAGTAGTCGAGATACTGGGCGAAATTCAAAATTAGCACATTTTAAGCACTCCTCGTAACTGCTTTGCTTTGTAATTTATCAAAATGGTGAAAAGTGGGTTGTACACAGAATTTTCCGTAGAATTTAGTGGCTTGCATAGTTTTCCCCACAAAAGGTCAATTTCTTCGCAATAAACTAAAGTTTTTTTTTAATTGGAATACCCTGTATATTTTTTTATTATACAATAGAGGTTACTCTCAGCTTTCAAAAAATATATAATTGTGTGGCACTTTTTTTGCATTATTAACCTCAAAAATGAATGTTACGTTAATTTAACATTTTGATGATCTAGTTGACCATGAAAAAACAAGGTTAAGGGTTAGAAAGTTTTATGCTTCACACACTATTCCATTTCGTTCTATTGCATTAAGTAACCCCATAAAAATAAATCTAAGACTGACTCAGGAGGCCATCTTATCGGCCTATTAGTGCCAATCTATCTATTACCAAGATTGTTTTCCAAAAACTGGCGTATAATTTGCGCATTGAGAGATGGGGCTCCATCCTGTTGGAAATGAATTTGGTTCAAGCCAGCTAAAGGAATGTCATCTAACAATTCAGGCACAACCATTTCTGAAATGTACAAATATCTAGTAGCGGATAAGTTCCCTTTTGATCCTAATATAAAGCGGGAAATGTTTAGTCTAAATCGCCCTTGTTGTCTGTGGGGGAATATTTGGTGTTGATTTTCTTGAGACAAGATTCTGCTTTAACTACTTCAACTGTGAAATGTGTTCCCTATACCAGCTTGCTCGAAAACTATAATAGACACAAAAAAGTGTCAATGGCAAAAATCATCCTCATTAAATTTTAAACAAGTCTTATTTTGATAGGCTTGACGTTTTTAAAGCGGTAGCTACTTCGATAAGATAGATTAATATTTAAGTATTGAGTTGAATATAATTTATCATCAGATGAACGACAATATATGTAATGAATAAAAAGATATAAAATCATTAAAACCATTTTACCTACGACCACTGTAGAAAATAGGCGAAAACACACGACACACAGCCTCAGTAAATAGCTCATTATGCGCGGTAAACAACTTACACAGTTTTCGTAAACAAAACGCACAGTCACCATAAATATTTATTATAATGTTTCTAATCTTAATTAAACAAACGTAATAGAAAATAGAACGAATTATATCCTATATGATCATCAAAGTTGTGGGATATAATTTTATATAATTGTTCGAAATAAATTGTTCAAAAATCTAATCCATGTCTGAACCTGAAAATAGAACAGCCTTGAATGCTGATGTGCCACAGATAAAGTAAGCGGCAGTTTTGACAGTACCACTTCGCTTTTTGCTTGTCCAACAAGTTTATTGAAAGATATAAACCATTGTTCATCAAGGCTATTTTCTGATGGCTTAACACCGTATAACGGTAGAATAAACTTTTCGTTAGCAGTATGGATTTGCTCATGAGTGGCGTTTTTGTTGTTGAAGATGCAGATAAGGTCAAGTAGGCCCTTTATTTTCTTGATTAGCTGAATAGCTTGTATCTTGCTTTTTCTGAAGTATGATGCAGTTGTATCACATCCAGTCATGGCGGGAAGGAAGAGAATAGAGTCTTCGCATCTTTGAATCAATCCTGGATATTCTAGGCTTCAACTGTACAGTCTGCTTTTAATAGTACCTTGGTTCTCTTTCAACGGGTAATATATTTTGCTTAGCGGGAGTCAAAGCTAGTGCAAGAACCAAAATATCGATATCTTGCCCAACAACCACGGGACTTTTATTTCTTGAGACTCTTTAATTGCCGTTTGAATGATGAGAACATCTGCACCATCATTAGCTAGTATTGTAGGTAGTCCTTCGTGCTTAAGTCTGTTGGCTAGTTGAGCAATGAGTCTTTGTTATTACTCAAATTACTCAACAGACTTTTTTCGGTTGGAAAAGTTGTGTTCTTTCATGGAACTGTATTTTCGGTGACTTTTCTCTCTTAGAAACATTGACTTTCTCAATATTCCTGCCTCTCGTACACTCCCTCCTGCATTTCGTATGGATTATCACATTTGGTAATCCCTCAAGACTCACGTGTCTTCATCGTTACTTTGTTTCCTTGCGCCTATTAACGTTCAAACTCCTTTTCAACTTTGACAGTTTCACCATTACATAACAATAAGTTGCATAAGACACATTTTTTATCATATGAACTCGCTAGAACAAAACGGAAATATTTGGACTTCACTCATAAAACCCGTTAGGTACGTAACCCTACTATACTACAAACACTTCTAATCGCAACGGTGACCAGTGGGGAACTGGGAGGGGTGGGGTAACACCAAGCGTGGCCGATCTTTTATTTGTACAACAAGCGGAGGTCGGCGAGGTGACACCACAGTCAGAATAATAACCATATATCGCTTTCGTTCTATCTTGCGACTGGGGCCGCGTTTCATTTGCGTATCACCCATTATTTATCGAAGTCCAGGAAATGTCGCGCACGTCTACAAGCCGTTCCGTTACAGTTTCCGCCAGAATATAATTCATCACTTTAATGGTACATATCCAGAGGTTCTTTTAATCGGGAAGTATTATACGTAATTGAATGAATGATAGCTTGTTCTACAGACTAAAATAAAGCTATTAGTTTAGTCCCAGAGTTTTCTTTCGTATCTTTTATTTATTTTATAAATTGATTGATGCAAGAATTGAACTGGAAGTGTAAATTTTTTGTTATAGTCAAGTTTTCCAAAATCGAACTAGCTATAGATTGAACACCGTCAAGCCTACAAAAAAAATACATAGAACCTTTTTTGTTAAGAATTTAATAAGGATTATTTTTGTATTATAGTTTTCGAAAAAGGTAAAAAAAAACGGTAAAGGGTGGTTTCACAGTGCAGGGGGAGGGTACGTCAGGTGTAGGGGAGAGTTATGAGTTTTGAACACCTCACCCAAGGGTATCATGCCACACAAGTTTCAAAAATTAATTAATTTGTTTGTTTTTCCCATCATTGATTACATAGAATTACTGAATTAGAAATTAACCATGCGTCCTAGAATGTATTCTTCGAAAGAATCACACAACGATATACGGATGATTATTGCCCTATTTTTCGGCTACAATTATGTAAATAATAAATTTAGGGAAATATAGTAAAAGGTAAACAAGTATATTTCTGACAATCTGGTGGAAACCTAAAAATAATCATTGTGTGTGTTATCTTTTTCATGATGTAAATGAAATTCTGAAACTAATAAAACATTATGCAGTGTTTATATCGTAATAATATTTTATTGTATTAGCAGGAACTATTACAATAAATCAAGTTACTTATTTAAACACAACTCAAAATCGGGCACTGTTACTGGTCAGCGAGTATGATTAATAAACATCATTTTTAAAAGGTAGACAAGGTTCAATATTACACACAATAAACACATTACCTCATAATCTATAATCATATCTAAATTTGACTTGCCGCGCAGGAAGAAGTTAGGCCTCAAGTACCAATATGTAGTCGCCGCACTTCCAGGAGACTTGAATGAAATACTGGCGAGCATGGCTATCCCTGCGGCTGTGGCAGCCAGCAACTACCTTAAAGACAGCGACACCCGACGCTTTTTATGCAGAATAATCCGAATCGATGGGCCGCCTAACCATACCAACGAAACGAATGAAAAATCAACAACGCCGTACCACGTGTTAGTTGCTATGACGAGGGAAGAGGAAGTGAAGAATGATCCTGTATGTAGGACTTCGTATTTCCGTCCAAAAATTGAGGCGAAAATACGACAACGGGTTCCCAGTAATTCCGTAACGCACAGCGTTACTGCAGAGCGGTTTGGCTCTATATCTGGGAGTACTCAAATTGCCAACGTGCCCTTCATTGGAAAATAATTGGTGAACCATGCCCACGGCAACAAAAGAAAACCGTCTTCAACTTAAACCGGCCTCAGCTTAACCAAAGCGACGGTAAGCGAATACCAAAAGCCAGAATTATCGAGTTGTTCTCCAGACGCAGTCGAAAGAACGCCAACTTCGTTCGCTTAAGGTTTCGACGCCATTGTAGGCTCATAGGCGATCCCGATGTGGAATTTGGGACTAGGTGCTACTTGTCATCCGCAAGGTGACAGCGACCTTAACTGAGAGCAAAACTTCGAATTATCTGTAAGAAGCGATCCTCGCATACGGTCTCAACGGGTCTGCTCTTAATAGTTGAGCCCAATTCGGAACGAATCAAAACTGGGCCAATCTGGATAAGTATCAGAATTGATTTTACATCTTGTCCAAATTTCTGTCCATACTCCTAAAGTGCTTCACACTATTATTTCGAATACTAATTAAGTAATGTGTAAACCATTTCACGGTTTTAAAATAAGAAGTTGTGATTTAGTATAGTACCAATTTGTGCATCGGTTAATGTAAAAAGTTTACATTTCATTAATATAACAGCTATCACTTTACTAAATTGCTAAAGCAATCGTTTTCGTTCGCATTGTTTAATATATGTATTAACATATTCGGTCGCAGTTAGGGTTTTAAGACGTTTGGGGCGGTTATGACATCCTTACCTCCATGGTGTGTTCAAGATCTGATCGGTTTCGGATGACAAACTGCTCAATTTTGCGAATTTATTGTGAATATCGTTAGATCAAATATTCTGACAATTATTGTGACTTTATGTAAAAACCAAGGTCACTATGCAAGTTAGTTGCTACCACGGCCCGTATACTATACGACGGAGACACCCAACCAAATAAGAGTATAGTTTGATTAAGGTTTTCTAACTAAAAAGTATCACTGCAAGCTTTCACAACAAATTTATCAGCGTGTAATTTAATGTCGACTGTGATAGTTTCCATATTTTGCATTTACAGGTCCAGCTTTTGAATTTGGCTCATATAACATTAAGAATAACACTAGAGGTGGAATAAATAAATAGAACATATTCCTGAGCAATTCTGTTAAGGGGGAACAATCTCACTTCGCGGTTATTAACTTCCCCACATATTTTCTATAGACTTAGATCTGTTGACAGAAAGTTGGCGCGTTTAAAATAAAAAGCTGTACTTATTTGTGTTTCTATTAATGTAAAAACCCTCATATTTCACTAATATAACAGTTGCCGGTTTATTAAATTGCTAAAGTAATCGTTTTCGTTCGTATGGTTTAATATGTATACATATCCGCATTTCTGGCAAAAAAAATACCGGGAATTATGATGACCCCTTTTTGAAAATTGGTATCAAAATCAGTTAGTTCCAAATCTCCCAGAAAACACATTTGTGGTGAAGGACAATGCTCCTTACTATACCCGAAAATTGGAAAGAATTCATAATACTGCGTCAAATAAGGAAGAAATGCAACAATGGCTCCGATCAAAAGAAATTTGTTTTCAAGGCGATTATTTAAAAGTGGAACTATTGGACATTTTATTACTGTCCGAAACCTCTCAAAGCTCCGATTCTCTCGACTTGCAATTTCCACAATACAATCTTCATTCCAACTTTCGATACAAAGGAGGAGTTCGTGTTTATCTCAAGAACAATATAGCTTGCAAGAGGATTTCTTCTTTGGAGAATAGAAATTCGACTAGGTCCCCTAGTGACAGTAACTTTCAAGACTTCTTCGATTATCTTAGTTTGAGAGTTGATTAACTTCCCAATCTATCTTGTAATCTCACGAAAATGATTTCTGAACGTACAAGAATCCCTGATAACCCTAACCATACTCTTCTAGGTCTCTTTCTTATATGAAACCAACTTGTTTATAAAACTTCAGTTCTTTCACCACTAGGTCTAGCAGACTATTGTCGAAGAGAAATAAGTTATACTGTCCCTAATTCCTCTGTTGTTAGCAACATTGATGGTATAAATCAGCTAAATTGAGTGATTTACGGGATTTATTTCCACGGCGTGAAAATTTTTGGGCATTGTGTTATACATTACAAACAAACAATCGTATTGATCGTTCACTTACCCAACCCTGTTACAATAAGGCTTACGCGTATTCAGCAGTGTTCATAAAAGAAATACCTCCAAAACTGTAATTACTAAAGCTAAAAAGTAGTTTGATCAACAGAAATGCAATTAACTAGCTTCATCTCCCCTGGGAAGTCGTAAATTTTAGTCTTTAGCTAAAACTTTGGTACACCTTCATTTCCCACATCCTTTAACGGATATATAGTGGCTAATTCTGTAGACAAAGCCAATCTTTGTGGATTTATTTTCATGAACTTGTCTCCTAGATTCGATCATCAGTAGGCTTAATCTCAATAAGGTGACTGATCCAGACAGTATTTCAGCTATTGTATTATTCTACCTAAATTCTATTCGATCTCTATGTCTTCTGGACAATTTCCCTCATCATGTTTAACATGTTTAACCTATTCCCAAAAAAGGCGATAACAGACCATTTTGACTAAAATTTTGGAAAAAACCATTAATCAGCAATGGCTCTCTTTCCTTGAAACTAACAAACTTTTTAGTGACCAGTAATATGGTTTTAGGCAGAATCGTTCAACTAGTGATCTTCTTTCATGTGTGGTTTAAGTTTGGACCAATACATTAGACAAATCAGGTGAAACAGTTGTAATGGTTTTAGATACCTCAAAAACATTTGACCAAGTTTGGCATAAGTGTTGACTTGCCAAACTCACCTAATTTGGGATAAATGATACAAAAAACCAATACGTATCGTAGTTGATGGCTTCTTTTCAAAAGAAGTTTGCATTAACGCGAGCGTGCCACAGGGATCAATTATAGCGCCATCACTTTTTCTACTATATATAAATGATCTTATTTCTTCAACGACTAAGCCGATCCATTGGTTTGCTGACGATAGCACTCTTGATTGTGGTTAATTTTAGTCAACTTATAATGGTTCTATCTCAAATCAAAACAATAAGCTAAAATGGCCATTTTAATCAACAAAGACATTCAACGTATCCTTGAATGGGGAAGTAATAATCTAGTTAAATGTAATGCTAAAAAAACTCAACGCTACCTTGTGTCCACCAAAAAAGATCGACCATTTCTTGTTGTAAGTATGAATGGCTCAGACTCCATTACCATGGTGGGAATGACTGTACCTTCAAATCTATCGTGGGATGGCCATCTTCTGTCAGCTACTGAATCAGCTGTTCGTAAAATAGGCTTGGTGCTCTCCAATACGCTATCAACATCATTGATTTTATATAAGAGCGATTAGGCTTACGAATGACACGTTCTTAACTTCTGATATGCAGCCCCTTGAGCAAGGAAGAATCGTTTCAGTTCTTTCTGTGTACTACCGGTATTGCAATAGCTATTGCGTTGCTGAATTACATTGTAGGGCCACCTTTGCTAGGAATACTGGATTCATATCACCAATATGCAGTAGAAATCTAAACTTCCATCCTCCTAAGTGTTCCTGAGCACTATAGCAGGGTATGCCAAATTTAACCTGTTAAGGACCACAGTTATTAAAAAATAAATTAATAAAAAGGTACTCTCAACGACAAGGGATTTATATAATTCTTTTTTGCACGAATGCAGTATTTATGACTACTGACAGAAAGCGCTTTCGATCGCATTTTAATGCAGCATACAGGCTGAGTAACGTCACACGTTACGAACTCCCTCTTACACCGTATCAACAAACTGTAATAAATGAGAGAACCGTATAGTGTACGTACCATAGATTACTATCACTAGTTATTCATATGTATATTTATCAACGAACCCTTTTATAATTCCCAAAATTTACCTGAAAAGCTGATAGAAAGTGTTAAACGAGATATTCAAACTTTCATTTCAAGCGTAAAAGTGATACACCAAAAATGTCATACTGACTTGCAACAGTCACAGCAGATTAATAACTGTGCAAAAAAAGTTTACGAGAATCTCCTGCATATGTTTAACAACTAATAGGCACATTAATATTGCATGTAATCTATATTATTCTGTTTTTCTGATCTTTAGTCATCAAAGTGCAGATCTTCGTCTATGTGACGAATTTTTCCATGCTTAAAACATCAATAAAACATAAATACAAAATTATTTAGTGAGTTATATGCGTTCTTAATAAGAACAATGATGGGCACCTAGCAAAGAAAAGCAAACCTTTAATAAGTGAAAATTACCTTAAGAGTGCAGAGTATACCCACTTTTTAATGTAAGGTTGAAATACGTCTATGTCAAAAGTACATGCCTGCGTTTAAGATTGTTGCTAGATAGTGGCCATTTTCAGCTTATTTGGGGCCACACTATGCATAAACTATACTTACATCATAACTTGATTAAATTTTGTTAAATTTGTGCTTTGGTTATGGCATTTTTCACAGTTAGTCTTCGACCGTTAGGGGCCGTTTTGATTTGTCATCTGCAAATAGGTTTAACAATATTTAATTTATTAATGATCTAGTTAGTCTTTATTAAACTTGTATTCCATAGTTGGCTTTATACGGTGACCAAACATCAAAATTTCACAAAACTGTTTCAACATCTTAAAAATAATTTTGAAAAATAGTATTACTACTGACGAAGATAACTGTAAGTGTTATCGAAACGTTTAGATTGTATAACGTAAATATAAAAATACACCATAAAAAAACCCAAAAAGATAAGTATTTTAAACTAGATATAATTTACAGAATTGTGACAAACACCTATTTTATTGAAGATGACGAGGTTACTTAAATGGTTAGTTACTACGTTATCGTTTAATTATGTTGAAAACATGATTTACTATAGATGTGCTTTGCATCTAATTGTTACAGTAGGCTTATGTTCTACGTATTAATATTTTATAAATGTTTGACACCTTAGTTAATTTTTAAACACGGCTCATACGACCTCGTCCATCTAAAAATTCTCGATAAATGACAATTTAACACAGTTGTCAAACTGTTTGCGAGAGACGTCAGTTTAATTGTGAAACCGTTGGTCCAATATTCAACGTTATTTTGCTGTTGAAGATTATTTCAAGAATAATAATTCTATTGTAACCACCCAGCGTCTATGCCGACCTCATTTTCATTTAAATCGACGAGATCCTGTTCCTACTCGAGTAACAACCGGAAAGTGAGTACATAAGCTTCCTAGCACTGTTTCAGCCGTCAGAGAAAAACTAAGAGTAAGAGCTTGTTCTGTAAGAAAACCGTAAGTGCTGAAAGTGTTAGGGCAGCTGTGCTTCAAAGTCCTAAACGATCTGGTAAACAACAAGCATTAGCGATCAATATTTCGAACAGAAGTTTTCGCCGCATTTTGAAAGACTTACACTTCCATCCCTACAAAATTCCAGCCGTTCACAGACTTTTGCGAGCGAATCGAAGGGATAGTTGCTGAAAACCCGAATATCACCGATTGGTTGTTCATGTCCGATGAAGCTAATTTTTAGCTGTCAGGTTTTGTTAACAAACAGAACTTTCGTTGCTAGGCGACGGAAAGTCCTCATCAACTGTATGAAGCAAGTGGATTAACTGTTACTGTTACATCACAACGTTATCAACATTTATTGAAAAATGTTGAACAACTTGGTAATATTGGTGTAGATATCCGAAGAATATGGTTTCATCAGGACGCGGCTACTTTCCACACTCCAAGGGAGCCCTTGGCGACTCTACGAAGAATTTCTCCCCGTCGTCATTTTAAAATTTGGGGATCTCACGTGGGCAGCACGCTGACCGGATCTGTCAACTTGTGATTCTATTTATGGGGCTACCTAAAGACAAAAGTATTCACTAATCGACCTCAAACTTTGGAACAACTGAAGCAAAATATTCGAACAGAGATTAACGCAATCCCAATCCACAGGTTGCAGCGAGTGATACAAAACTTTCGTGCCAGACTTCAGGAATGCCAGCAACGAGGTGAAGGTCACTTGACTGATGTAATATTAAAAAAATAAAATTTCCATGTTTACTCAAGAACTTTTTGTTTCACTTTTTTATTAAAGTTTAGCCATTAATGATTACGACTTTACAGAAAATAGATATTTCACTCTGCCTAACCCTGTATACTATTTCGCTACGTTCATAAGTACAACTAAATTACTTTACAGTTATTACATTGTTTTTACATAAGAAGCACATACGGTATGTTCAAAAATTTACGTGAAACGTAATGGTGAGTAGTTTCTGGTAAAATAACTTTTAAATAATGTCATTTTAAAACTATACACTAACAAAAAACTGCGACATGGTAAATTGATTTTGGTCGTTTGATTATTTTATATACCTCAAACTCAACGCTACAACGGTAATCATGTTCTCAATAAAAATTCTAGTGTGGAGGATTTTAGTGCAGTTAACATGCATCTTGTATATCCAAGGAACCATTTAAAATTATCTAGTTGGCTGCACTGCAAACTTTAGCTGTTAGAATTGCTCAATATGGTTCTACCTTTGCTTTAATTTTGAAATGTTTTAACTAAAGATCTTAAACTCCTAACTTATGGTATAATTAATGTTTTAACTGCATAGAATTTAGACATAACCTTTTTAATTTCTAAGTCTTAACTGTTTGTACATTAATTGTGTTACGCACTAAAGTCGCTCTAGGTAGGTTATTATTAAGCAAGTTGGCGACTGAAGTCACAAACTACGAAAGTATCGTCCACACACCCTTGGTTTCTCTGTGAATTCGGATATCGCTTGGTCTTCAAACTCTTCCATATATATATATATATATATATATATATATATATATATATATATATATATAGTTATATTCTCTGTATTTTTGTGTGATATAACATTATATAAATAGCTAGTATAACATATCATTCTGTAAACAATAGTCAAACATCAAATATTAATTACTTCATCAAATATTATCACATGGAAACTTTCAAATTTGTTAGTATTGTAATTTATCAATCCTTAGAGATGTTAGTTATCTTAAGTAAATTAATGATTGTTATAAAAGACGCTGCATTGATAACAATAGTCAAGAGTTCATATTAACTTATAGTTAGTGAGGTCTCAGTTTTTAATTGTAATAATTTATTTTTAAATAAATCTTATGTGTAATAAAAACATAATTGGCACTGCGAACAGGATACCCAAACGGCTCTATATAATATAACGTAGCGTCGGCGATTTTTAAATCTTTACTGGGTATACCATCATTATTCATTATTGTGCTAAGCAAATTTTGGTAAGAATAGCCATCTGGCCTACCGAGGTACTTTGCCCTTCAACGGACCTCAACTGTAGACAACGCCTAGGAAACAAAAACCAGAGTCTGCAACAATAGCAACACCATCCACCGAGAATCCTCAACCGCAGTGGTACTTCTCAACTGCAAGGCATACCTGAGATGCAATTAGCAACCTTGGTTTTGTAAGTAATAACATCCCTTTCTTTCTTTCTTTTTAGAATATACGTGATGGAATCTTTTATGGCTGAATTCCGCGATTGATCACCTATAAGAATATCTAGTCATTCGAGTAACTCCGATTCTGATAATCAATTTATTAATAATCAAACAATAATGGCAAATTATACTGAAATAAATATTGCTAAAGAAATGATTCCTCAATATGAAGGGGGAAGTAGAAACATCATATTTCATACAACAGTGTGAAAAATGTATAGCTAATAATAGAAATAATTCACCAGGTCACGAAAACTGTACATTAAATAAATTGTTGTTCGAAATTTGCTGCTCCAAATTAGTTGGTACTGCTAGGGACACTTTAGTAATTTCAAATTGCTTAACTTGGGATAAAGTAAAGAAAACATTAATAAATCGTTTCGGCGACCCTAGAAATGAAACATTACTAAAAAATGATTTAATAACGTGTATTCAATTAACGAATGAAACTTACGATGAATATTATGAAAAAATTAAAAGTAAATTGCAACAGTTGTTAGAACACGTAACCATAAATGAAACAGATGTTAACCTTAAAAATTATAAAACTAATGGTTATACAAAAAAGGTTTTATTCACCTACATGACAAGTTTATTAGAACCACATAGGTGTTTTATATCTTATCAAAAGGTAGAATCACTAGAAGATTGTTTACTTCAGTTAAGAAACTATGATAATTATAAACAACAGGTCAATTTTCTAAATTTTGTTCGACAACAATCATCGACAACTACACAATTCAATAATTTCTCGAATAAAACTCAACAACCAAAACAATTTCAACGAGAAAACGCAAATCATTTTTATAAACACAATTTACAAACCGTAATCTAGGTGAAAATCAATTTCCGCGTGGTCCGATAAATCTCCAGACGAGACCAGTGTTCACAAATTATCCTACAAATTCGCAAAGAATTTTAAACCAGTAAAACAAATTGTTAAAAATAGTATTAGAATTCCCATAAATGTCGATCGAGGACAAGTTATAATGCCAGAAATTAAATTAGACAATTACATCATTGAAGAACCAATTGCCGTTGCATAAAATGGCATTTGCACTATTCCTTTTGAAGAATAACGTGAAGTAGAAATAAATTTTCAACAACAATACGAGGTAGAACCAATGTTGATTTAGTAAATCCAAAAATTCAAAATTTTAAGATTGGTATTCCAAATGTCATTCGAACTGGTTATCTTAATCTAGAAGAAAAAACAGAAATTATATCTTTGTGCAAGAAATATAAAGACACCTTTCACAGCGAAAATTGTGACTTAACTTTTACCAACGCTGTAAAACACAACGTCAGACGAAATGATAACGAACCAGTTTATTGTAAATCATTTCGATACCCACATCAATTGAAACATGAATTCCAAAATCAAATTCAAAAACTGCTTGATAACAAAATCATTAGACCAAGCATTTCACCTTATAGTTCACCAGTTTGGTTTGTACCGAAAAAACCAGATGCGAGCGGAAAAAAAATGGCGCCTTATTATAGACTATAGGAAACTAAATAAAAAAAACGGTTGAAGACAAATATCCACTCCCAGGAATTGACGAAATATTGGACAATCTAGGAAAATGCATGTACTTTTCTTCCTTAGATCTTGCCCGGATAGAAATTGATCATGATTCTATCGAAAAAAGTGCTTTATCGGTAAACAATCGTCGCGTCGAATACGTTCAAATGCCGTTCGCATTTAAAAACGCCCCGAGTACGTTCCAAACAGTAATGGATAATATTTTACCCCCATACCTGTATAAATTCTGTTTTGTATACATGGACGATATTGTAATCTTCTCAAAATCACTTCATTAACACTCAGTACACATTAGACAGATATTTGAAAAATTAAGAGAACATAATTTAAAAGTTCAACTAGATAAGTCGGAATTTTTGTGTAAAGAAGTAGCCTTCTTAGGACACCTAATTACACCACAAGGTATAAAACCTAACCTCGCAAAAATTAAAGCTTTAGAAGAATACCCACTTCCGAAAACACTAAAAGAAATAAGAGCTTTCCTTGGACTTATAGGATATTACAGAAGATTTATAAAAAACTTTGCTAAACTTGTACAACCATTTACCAAATGTCTTAAAAAGAATTCAAAAATTAATGTCACAGATCAAAATTATTTGCAAACATTTTATCAATCAAAGGAATTACTAACCAAGGCACCAGTATTAACATATCCAGACTTTGAAAAAACTTTTCATATTACAACCGATGCATCCAATGTAGCCATAGGAGCAGTTTTATCGCAAAATAACAAACCAATTGCATTTTACTCGAGGACTTTAAATAGTACTGAACGCAATTATTCAACTATCGAACGCGAATTGCTAAGTATAATAGAAACCACGAAACAGTTTAGACCATACATTTACGAAAAACAATTTATAATAGAAACAGATCATAAGCCACTAGTTTGGTTATTTTCCCTTAAGGATCCAAATTCCAGACTAGTTAAATGGAGATTGAGACCAAGAGTTTGACTACAAAATACAATACAATAAGTCGACAGATCAAAATTTATTTGCAAACGATGCGTTATCGCGAATCGAAATAAATACAAAGGAATTACCTCAAACGATACAGAAGTAGCACCAGTAATGTCACATAATCCCAGACTGTCGATGAAAACCCTTCGTCCGATGATTTAGAACCGATGCATCCAATTGTACAGACAACAAGATGATCAATCGCAATAATAACAACATACATCTACTGATTCAATTTTACTCGAGGACCAATTTAAATAGTATCATTTCATTACGCGTAATCTTAAAACTAGATCAACTATAAATCGAATTGCTAAGTCCATTCTAAAACGATAACTATGTTTTAGAATTAGCAAGATAACGAACTGGAAAACAATTTATTGTTAATAGGAAATCATAGATCCAAACCAACTTAGTTTGGTTATTTTCCTTAAAGGATCCAGGAATTCCAGAACTCAGAATTAAATAACAAGATTGTTCAATAACATACAAGAGTTTGACTAACAAGCAATACAATACAAGATATAGAACAATCGAATGAACAATTTAGTAGCCGATGCGATTATCGCGAATCGAAATCACAATGGCATAAGGAAACCTGTAATCACTTAAAACTAAATATTACTGGCCTAATGTAACACGATAAACCAAGTAATGTAACGATGTAAAACCTTCGTAACGTTAGTATTTACGATAGAAATACATATGAACAATTTAAATTTTCTGGACCTTTACGCGTTAGGAACCTTTCGATGTAGATACATTGATACATTTAGTTGAAGGAAATTTTAACAATAATAGAACTCTTTTCACGATATACTCAAGCCTATTACATAACAGACGCATCAGGATTAACAGTGTTAAATAAGTTGAGACACTATTTTTCGTACCACGGTTACCCAAAGAAAACCATTTGCAACGAAGGAAAGGAGTTCAAGAACAAGGTCTTGCAAGAATATTGCGCAGTAACAGTAACTCTCCAATAGAAAGAGCACACTCCACCATTTTAGAAAAATTAAGAATGCTTGTTACCCATTAGTACACTATCTGCTAGGTATCATCATACCCTTATCGGGAAAAACCGAGTCTATGGTCAGGAATACGCAGCACTTCGTGGGAAACCATCAGAAACTTCCAACCAAACCACGAAGAAATACTGGTAAGCCTTGACATTGTGAGTCTATTCACAAATGTGCCTACCGATGAGGCACTATCATAAGGGACAAGCTGGAAAAGGATGAAACGTTAGACAAACGCACGCAACTCTCGGTAAACACAATAAGGGAACTTCTGACAATATGCATTAGAACTACATATTTCCAGGTAGAAGACAAATTCTACCAACCAGAGTTTGGGATGGCGATGGGTTCCTCACTATCACCCACAGTGAGCAATATATATGGAAGACTTTAAAGACTAAGCGATATGCGAATTCACAGAGAAACCAAGGATGTGGCTTAGATACGTGGACAATACTTTCGTAGTTTGGAAACACGGCAAGCATAATCTAGATGAATTCCTAAATCATCTAATTAGCAACGCACCCTCCATAAAATTCACAATGGAATTGGAGGCGGAACAAAAACTGCCATTGCTGCATGTACTTGTACACAGGAATGACAACTCTTTCACGACAAGTGTATACCTACACTACAACTCCAATCACTACAAAATCGTGAAGTTGGGCGTGGAAAAATGCAAAAACAATATGCTCAAAACAAGAGGACCTGAACAAAGAAAAAGAAAATATCGCTAGAACACCCAAAGGTGGCTATCCCGGTCTAACACCTAACCTAAATAGGGAAAGGGTAACCAAAAAAGAAGAACCTAAATATACACCGATAATACCTTATATACAACGTACCTCAGACAAAATACGAAGGATAGGTAGCAAATACAAGATACGCACTGCCTTCAAATCGACCAGAACCCTCAGGGGAATACTAACCAAAACCAAACCATACAATGAAGATCAGAATTTCAAGAATTGTGTATACAACCTACCATGCGAATTCGGCAGAGCATACATACGAGAGAGCAGTAGACCACTCAAAGTGAGAACGCAGGAACATAAGAACAACGTTTGCAAGGACGAAACAGAAAGATCAAGTATCGCCGAACATGTCTGGAACGAAGACTACCGTATCCAATGGGATAACATACAGACTAGTGGCAAAAGACGAGAACACAACTCGTCGTAAACTCTAAGAAACCACATACATTGCACTAGCAGAAAATCCAATAAGCCAAGCTAGTGAAGAAAAGAAACCCATCTGGATTCAAATAATGCGCGAAGAACTTAAGTGCAATACACCTGCGCAAGAAGTTACGGCGCAACATGCGCAATAAACTTCTGCGCAGCCACGAAAATATATATATATATATATATATATATATATATATATATATATATATATATATATATATATATATATATATATATATATATATATATATATATATATATATATATATATATATATATATATAGTATATATATATATATATATATATATATATACCGCTTAGCGCAAAGGAGTCAGACTAGTAAGTGAAAGGTACCTAGTTCGAATTTGAGAGTAGTCAAGTGCTTAGGAAAAAATTATATATAACATATGAATTCAACAACAGTCCTTCTCAGGGCTAAGCCTTATGACGGAAGCAGGGTCCGCTTCCGAAACGTCGCGCTCAAAAAGCAAAAACTATGGAAATAGGTCGATCAACTCCACTAAATGAATCTACTGTTTATATACGAAAACTTATTTAATAAACGACTCTATGTTCAAACGATTAAATTCATTACTTTAAACTGTAGCGCTATGGTTAGGCATTTTTACTCCACAAATACCGGCAGTAACAGAAGCATTTATTGACGTGCTTATATTTTTTACCTTTTACAATTAAAACTGCTTTAAATATTCAATTACTTTTATTCTAGGTTTAAGGAACGTCATTAATGGCATTATATGACACGTTAGAAATTGTCAGCGGCGTATCAAGGCTCATGCTTCGTAAAACATGCAAGAATCTTGCGCGTGATTGCTCTGCGTGAATAATGATACGGTACATATACGAGATAGTACGAAATGGGTACTGAACGAGTCATAAGTCAAATTATCCTGATAATTGTAAATATATTTATCTAGCTTTTAATAATGGTAATGTGTATATTATCTACTTTAAATCTTTGATGATTTTATGTACAAAATTAAACATTCGAATGAGATGCTTCAGATATACGTTTAATTTGCCAAACTTAATAGGAATATTGAAGTATTGCTTCGGTAAACTTATAAAAACGTGAAAAGTCTTTGTGATAAACATTTATTTACATTGAAGTCTAAACGTTAATACGCTTTAGATGTTACTAGAAAACTTAAATACGTTTTTGAGTAAGTGGACATCATCCTTACAAAATTCGTCCTAAATCAGGATATAAAATTTATTTTTTCAAAAAACGTGCATGTTAGTGACTACTTCAGCACTCATCTGTAGAATTACCCTCTGTTAATTAACTTTAACAACAGCTGCAGTTTAATCTATCATATTGCACTACAAAAACCTATCAATAATTGCTTAGAATTTCTTAGTTCCAAAATGATTTAGCATTCAAAGCGGTAGTGTTCTTTTGCACAAACGTCTACTTGACTTAGACTTCTTACTACTCGTATAATAGGTTTGTTCCCCGTAATTTTGCCAAACCTATAAAATTACTTCAGAAATAATTCACAAACGCTTAACAAGTTCCTAAATAAAATCAATTTTAATTTATATGTTTTTAATTAATTTTCAGTTCATGTCTTTAAGAAATCAGTAATTAATCCTTACTATTTTCCTAAAGGACTACTTGTATAGTCATAATATAAACTTCAGTTCGATGAAGCAAACTTAATAAATTAAAAACTAATACTAGTAGGTTCGATCCTACTTTTGTTTTAACTAAATAAATTGTAGTGTTTAAAATAAGGATGAAATAAGCGCGTGTTGTGATTATTGCCCCAAATATGATTTATACTTCTAATGTCAACTAGAAGATTTTGAGCCTTTTAGTCAGTCGGAGATTAAATGTGCCTGGTTCTTAAAATTTTGATTTGCTTTAATTTCAAACTAATTGTGATCAGATATCCTGCCCGAACTGTAAGTGCAAACAGTACGAAGACAATTTTAATGCATATTTATCAGCCAATAAGGTATGCAATTTACATGACACGAAAATGAACGAAGTTGCATACATTATTGCAAATTTTAACGTAATTAAAAGTTTGTTACAATATTAAATTAAAAAGCTTTTATGAAAATCACAAATAATCAATCAAAATATATTTAATTAATAAAACCTTGAACCTACTTTATTTACTCGAATCTTTTGAACCTAATCCCATAAATAAATAATACATGTTTTGAACCTAATACCAGAACGGTGTGCGCAAAAATTATGGAAACCTGTTGCCATTATTACTCGCTTTAAAAATTGCATTATATAAAAGGTGCTTAGGTGGTTAAAGTAAACACAAACATCAAAGCATCAAATCAGACATTTACAAACTCCGTAAAAGTCCAAAATTGACATTCTAAACTATACAACGGTATTTGTGAGATAGATCTAAATAATATACATAATTTGCTTGTAACGTAAATTATTTAGTTTGGAAATAAAAGAAAAGTAAAGAAAAAGTGTATCTTGGACGACGTTAATTCTAGCGTACCTTTGTGAGAAACAAGGACAACGATGAATTTTCTGTTGACACGGGGCAGCAGAAAATCGAAGAGCCTTCCCCCACCAAAAGATGAGACAGCTAGGGGGGGGGGAGAGTAGATGCATGTACATACACGCTCTGGTGTCATGTATAACGAAAAAATAATTAGTTGCATCAAATAAAATAAAGCAAATTTACCAAAATAACTTATTTTCAAAGCGAACACTCAAAATAGTCTCAAACAAATAAATTCTTAAACGAACATTGCCTTATAAGAGGTTCTCCTTTTCAAAAGGTGAGAGCATGGCATTTCCATATCGTTCTGTACAAGTACGATTCAACGTGAACGAGTTTCGGAATACTGAGATAGAATTTCCGAAACGAATAGTAAAATATTCGACCTCTTGTCTTTATTAATTTTGTTTTTAATTAATAAAAATTACTTAACGGTTGAAAAACCCTGAAAATTATTACTTAAAAAAGCTAAAGCTACCTTTCGCTAAACAAAAAAAAAGCACTCATTATTACTTAAAAAATTCTTATTTAAGATGCCTTATGAAACATATTTGTTCTGGAAGATTACATTTTTCGCATGTGTAGCATAAATCAGGTAATTTACAGAGTGGGCACATTTCCTAACAGATTGGATTTGCTGATAACAGTTATTGTAGATCATTGTTATATAGTAACTGTAGAATAAATTCTATAGTGTAAGCAAGAATAGATTATCTCACCTTGAAAGTATATACAGTGTGTCCAAGATAAGAATGAAACATCATGGAGATCTCAGAAACCGTAAGAGATACAGGGACGATTAGATTAGAAACAACTTGCGCAGGCGGGGGGCCAATATTGTGCCATCAAGAAACTAAGTTCAGCTTACTTCCGGGGATATTGGAAAGAAACCTAAATTTTTGGATTTCGTTTTTATTTTCTTCTGAAGCTATTTGAAGAGATATAAATAAATAAACGGCACTTCTCGTTTCTACTTTTCTTAATCTTTGGCGTTCACACATTTTTTGTACAAAGTTTCGTTTCCAAGAAACCAACAGCTTTATTTTTTTATATGGTCGACAAAAAAAAGTACAGCCTGTATTAGACGGCACTTGTAATCACGAATACAACGGTATACTTTCGCATGATTTTATGCAAAAAAGGCGTTTTAATAAATTTAGAACTTTATTGCCATGTATTATGTCTTAGAATTCATGGCAACGGAAAAATTAACACGATTGTCAAATCTGACAGAATCCATTCTATTGAAATAATCACATGCATCACTTTTGCTGCACTTTTTAAACTCGTTTATTATTATATCCAATGAAAGAAGGAATTTATACAAGCGAAGTTTGATATGCTGTTCTGTTACATTTTATGCCAGAGAAATTGTGTGGAAGCCGAACTCATGTATTTCAGCAAGTACCCAGAACGGAAACAACCAGGCAAGTCCATCTTTAGACGTTCAGTGTCTGATATAAAATTTAAAGAACCTGTAATCTCCCAGAAATTCAAGTGCTGAAAAGCAATATCAAGTTTTGCAATCAATTATTGAAAATCCAGAATCATCAACCAGAAGAATCGAAAACTAGACCAGTGTAGGGAAATCTACAGTTCATTATATTTTAAGTAAGAACCACTTTCAGCCTTACAAATTTCGAATATGTCAACGACTGAGACCAGGTGATGATATATGACGTAGTCATTATTGCAAGTGGTATACCAGGATGTACGAGGATAACGTCAATTTTCCCTTTAAGGTTATTTGAACAGATAAAAGCATGATAACCAATAACGGTATGTTCAACAGGCGCAACACACATTACTGGTCACAAAAAGATCCACATATGAACAGAATATCCAGAAATCAACAACGATTCGGATTCCATATTTGGTGTGGGATCTTTGTTACACGTCTCATAGGCCTCTTTATCTACCATCATACCCTGAATCCAGAGCATTACATGGACCTTCAACGAAACGAATTGGAAGATGATATACCATTAGCTGCTGTACACGAGTGCTGATTTCAGCAAGACGGTGCACCAGCACATAACTCCAGAGGTATTAAACAATATTTGTCTGAGCGATTTCCAACGAAACTTATTAGTACTTGCAGTGAAGCGCCCTGGCTTGCGAGATTACCAGACTTCACGCCTTTGGATTTATTTTTGTGAGGTTATATTAACAGTGAGGTATTTAAAGATTGTCTGGAGACCGAGGAATTTCAGTCAGTTTTTAATTAAATTACCCCTGAAATGTTAAGTGGGGTGTTAGATGCTACAGTTAGACGGGCATACTTATGTCTAGAAAATGGGGGTAATTCATTTGAACATTTACTGTAGTAGTAAGCCATGTTTTTAATATGTTTAACGTTTTCTCTAAATTTGTTTTGTTACTGTTTTGATTAAGGCTTGTTTAATATAATCTTAAGCTTGATGGGATCAAAGTGATGGGAACTAGTAGTTCTTATAATCATATGGAATAATGTTATGTTTTTTGGAAATATTACCATTTATAATTATAAATTTACAATTTCCCATATTTAAAACGTATCTCTACAAAAACAAATGTTACGAATTATTTTTCTGGCTATCTGTTGATCCAGGCAATTGATGCTTGATAACAGGAATAATTTTGTGTGAAACTTCGTTTTAGTTTTTCTGTTGCCATGAATTCCAAGGCATACTACATAGTAATAAAGTTCAAAATTTATTAAAGGGACTTTTTTTGCATAAAATCATGCGAAAGCATCTTGTGTCAGTAGAACACGGGCACTACTTTCACTTTTTGACCTTGGGAATTCCCTGATGCTGGCCACGTGACTGACCTCGGTTTGAACTTGAGAAACTGGTTTACCCTGAAAAAGTTGTTTACCTTGAGATAGTGGTTGATCTCGTGCGTGGTCTTAGGGTGGCCTAACCTACTAGGCTGGAAATAGTATTATAATAAGGCGGCCCTAATGCTATCTCATAAGACAGCTATAAAAACCTGTGTTAGGGTCTGTGCTTTCTTGTCACGAAACTTGAATCTGTTTATAGGTCCATCTAGTGGTGTATGGACTAATATATATTTTTTCTGTAATAAAGGTAGCGCCACCTAGCGGTACATTTCTAGGACTAATTAGGGTTTGTTTGTGATGCCACCTAGTGATGCAAATTTTCTGTAATAGAAGTTGATCATACACGCCTCAATTCAATTAATCAAATCGAATCAATCAATTAACTAAATCAATTTCAATAAAACCAAATCATACCTTACAGTTTGCGGAAACCAGCTTACAATTCAAAAATACTAATTTGGTTTCATTAATTACAGCTTGCTTGCCCAAAATCAGCCAGTTCAAAATACCAAATTGCTGTAACGGAAATAAAAGACAAAAGGTTTTAATGGTTTATTATATGCGAATCAATAACTACGAAGGCTAAAACCAACAAATACGCCCGCATAATGCTATTAATTAATTAATTAATTCGTCTAATTAACTAAACAAATGAGTAAAGATCGAGTCTGTAGAATAAGAGTTGATGCAGAGCTGGTTGGTTTATGACATTCTCCTCCTATAATAACACATTAAAATCTTTATTGGCATTTTTGTGAACAATATCAAGTAAAATACGTACAAAAAATAATACACATACCTTCAGATGTGTTCTTCTTTCGGCTAATAATAACTATGCTGGAGAACTAAACTAAAAATTGAAATATTTTATACAGCTCACTAAACACATTTTGTGTTTTTATTTATGAATAGTTGATATATAATCGACTATTGGTTTCTCCCATAATTAAGTAATTTGTAGAATGTAAATATACAAATCTAATTATCTCTATCATACTTACTGCAACTCGTATTTACTTTTCCCCTTTCGTAGACTACTTAGGCGATCTTACATATACGAATTTATATAAAACGATGTTTATTATTATTTACAACATACATTTAAAATGATTTTACCTATATAATAAAACTGTTTTTTATGGAATGGAATGCAATTGTTATTATCAAACAGTTATACAATTTCATTAAAAATGAACTCGAAAGTAACAATCAGCCATTGACATCGTGTTAATTAATGTGTTTACAAATATTTTAAAGTTTTGCTGCTGCAAAACACATTAAGGTCTAAATTAAATATTAGGTGAAATAATAAGAATTTCTGCCCTGACGCAATGGCGCTTTTTATATAGGAAGATTCTCTATATAAGCGGTCAGCAACTATACATTCGAAAAAATTGTGGCTGATTTATTTGTATGTTCAGTTACACACACAGGTACTTCATGTTATATTGGTTTTTACCAGCTGGGGTTTCATAGACATGCTAATTAAACACTTTCAAATTTTCTAATCTGAAATAAGAGGGACGTAATTTAGCTTATTTGAAATTTTACAGAGAGCATTACTATTATCAAGATTTGACATTCATTTTACCTCATTCATCTTGAACGATTACATTGTAATAGTTTATTAACAAGCCGTAAAGCCGTAAACCTGATGCTCGAAATCGGGTAAGGATAAATTCAAGAAGATGAATACGGGACAGCTTCTTAGAACGAGGAAGAAGGTTTGAAAGCGTGTGTAGTATTTCCAGGGTCGTGTTGAAATCAGCTAATTTAAGCATAATCTCAAATCTATGTAATAATAATAGTGACCGATAAACGCTGTATATGTGTTATCCTTTGCATATATGTAAAGTGTCATCATCGAATGAGCATTATTATTATATGAACTAGCTGTTACAATATAATCGTGCAAGATGAAAACGGTGAGATGAATGAGGGAAAATGTATTTCAAATCTTGATGATAGTGATGCTCTCTCGATGAAATTTCACGTAAGCTAAATTACGTCACTCTGATTTCAGATTAGACAATTAAAAGTGTTTAATTAGCATGACTGTTAAACCCCAGCTGGTAAAAGCCAATTTAACTTGAAGTGCATGTGTGTGTATGTGTGTGTGTGTGTGTGTGAGTGTGTGTGTGTGTGAGTGTGTGTGTGTGTGTGTGTGTGTGTGTGTGTGTGTGTGTGTGTGTGTGTGTGTGTGTGTGTGTGTGTGTGTGTGTGTGTGTGTGTGTGTGTGTGTGTGTGTGTGTGTGTGTGTGTGTGTGTGTGGTGTGTGGTGTGTGTGTGTGTGTGTGTGTGTGTGTGTGTGTGTGTGTGTGTGTGTGGTGTGTGTGTTGTGTGTGTGTGTGTGTGTGGTGTGTTGTGTGGTGTGTGGTGTGTGTGTGTGCGTGTGTGTGTGTGTGTGTGTGTGGAGTGTGTGTGTGTGTGTGTGTGTGTGTAATTGGACATGCAAGTAAATCAGCTATAATTATTTCGAGTGTATAGGTGCTGGACATTTAGATAGAGAATCTTCCTGTATAAAAAGCGCTTCAGGGTAGCAATTCTTATTATTTCGCCTAATATTTAATTTAGACCTTAATGTAGTTTGCAGTAGCAAAATTTTAAAATATTTATAAATACATTAATTAACACGATGTCGATGGCTGATTGTTACTTTCCAGTCCATTTTTAATGAAATCGTATAACTATTTAATAATAATAATTGCATTCCATTTCATAAAAAACAGTTTTATTATATAGGTAAAATCATTTTAAATGTATGTTGTAACTAATAATAAACATCGTTTCATATAAATTCGCATATGTTAGATCACTTTAAGTAGTCTGCGAAAGGGGAAATGTAAATACGAGTTGCAGTAAGTGTGATAGAGATAATTAGGTTGGTATATTTACATTCTAGAACTCTTCTATTAAATATTCATAAGTAAAAACACAAAACGGGTTTAGTGAACTGTAGAAAATATTTCAATATTTGGTTTGGTTCTCCAGCACAGTTAGTATTATTAGAACAGCCGAAAGAAAAGCACATCTAAAGGTATGCGTATTACTTTTTGTATGTATTTTACTTGATAATGTTCACACAAAAATACCAATAAAGGTTTTAATGTGTTATTATAGGAGGAGGATGTCATAAACCAACCAGCTATGCATCAACTCTTATTCTACAAACTCTATCTTTACTCATTTGTCTAGTTAATTAGATAAAGGTGTGAGCGTTACGCTATTTTTTAATTAATTAATAGCATTATGCGGGTACGTATTTGTTGGTTTTAAACTTCGTAGTTATTAATTCGCATACAATAAACCATTAAAACCTTTTGTCTTTTATTTCCGTTATAGCAATTTGGTATTTTGAACTGTGGCTGATTTTGAGCAAGCAAGTTGTAATTAATTAAGCGAAATCGGTATTTTTGAACTGTAAGCTGGTTTCCGCAAATAGTAAGGTATGATCTAGTTTTATTGAGATTGATTTAGTTGATTGATTGATTGATTGAGATTGATCTGATTGACTGTTTTGATCGAGCATGATTTGTTTGAGATTGTTATGCTTAATTAAATTGATTTGATTCATTGAATTGTTTGTTTGAGAAAGAGCCGAGAGAGAGGCGTGTATGATCAACTTCTATTACACAAAAATTTGCATCACTCCACACATCACTAGGTGGCATCACAAACAAACCCTAATTAGTCCTAGAAATGTACCGCTAGGTGGCGCTACCTTTATTACAGAAAAAATATATATTAGTCCATACACCACTAGATGGCCCTACAAATTCAAGTTTCGCAACAAGAGGGTGCAGACCGCAACACAGGTTCTTATAGCTGTGTTATGAGATAACATTAGCCCCCCCCCCTATTCAAATACTACTGTACGCCACCCTAATAACTAATAATTGTTTAACTCGCTTTAAAATTGACGTGAGTTAATATTAATTACCGGTTTAAATATGTTTTCTTTTTATATTATCAGCTTTCATCAAAATTAGGTAAAGATGAGTAGAATAAAGTTAATTCTGTGAATTTAGATTGGCAAACAGTAAAATTTGAAAGATAAACAATCTAAAAATAAATAAGAACAGCTATAAGCCTTGCTAAGCAAATCTTTTGAGATTGTGTTATTGAAGCTCTTGCTAAAGGTGCAGTAACACCAGAGATAATGCATTTTATAATGCAGAAGTTTCTGTCTTTACCGTTTGCGATTGCAATTCAAATTAGATATGAAACTGTCAAAATATAACATGAAGCAATACCAACTTCCAAAGGGTAATTTATGTGTACTCCTCAACGATGTAGACTGTTATAACTTAAATATAAGGATAATGAACTAGTCTTACCTACCATTGAATAAAAGAAATACATGTTATTTTAACCATTACACCGTTAAACATGCTATAAATTACTACAGGATCCTTCTAAAGCATAAAACTGACTGCAACATTACAGAATTATATAGGTATAATAGCTCACAATATTACAATTTCATTAAAAATACGTGATTTGAAATTCAAACTCGTTTAAAAGGAACAATTTAGCATATTAATCAACCTAACATTAGCTTTTCGGAACTCTTACTACTACCTGTGTTAAGATAATAACAAATACTGTGAACAACTTGATGGTGTATTTGTTGGAAGCCCTCTGAGTTCAGTAGTTAATTCTTATACTAAAAAATTTGAAACATTAGCTCCAAAAGCTTTAGTTTGGAATAGATGGGTTAATGATACTTTTTTTATCTAAAGACAAAGACAAAAGCATTAAATGAAGTTTTAGATCATATAAATGTTTATAACATTCTTTTTACTATGGAGTAGGAAATAAATGGTTCTTTACTATTTTTAGATATATTAATAGTTTAATACTTTTCTTTTAAAGTGTGTCGAAGGCCCACACATACTGAGAAGTGTAATTAGAACCCTTTTCGTACGTCGCCCATTGTTGAGCCCTCCATAATTCGCTCCTCTAAATTGATATATGTAACACGTAATATTGTTTTTCCGACACTTCGATACTGCCTTCAATTAGAACCTGTTATTTTTGTTACGAATTGCTGACCTTGGACAACAAAAGCAATTTCTTTTAAACACAAAGGCACATAGAACAGCTGCTTTAAAATATTGAACACAAGACTACTAGGTCCAAATCATTGCTTGTCAGTTAAACGACATATTCAGGTATTAATTAAATGCGATTTATTCCATAAACTTAGTTTATTAAGGATCTCCCGCTTGTTAAACACAAGAGTTCCACCTGGTTAGGTATAAGCAAATAATAGGGGTACTGCAATAACCCAGCTCGTGTATTCAAGCTTGCACTCTTCAGTACATGTTTACATTTGGATCTTTTCTATTTATTTTCACTAATTCGCTTAGAATTTTCACTAACTTGTTATTTCCAACTTTTCACTTTTTATGCCTCTAATCAATACAGTTATTTATGTATACTACAGATGTATTTCTACACCTTTAGCTCTATTGCACTATGCTTACAATTAATCGGTTTCTGTCGAAGCGTATTGTTGCTTTAAGATCTGGCGAATGAGTTATTATCCCTTTTGACTCCGCATAGCTCCAAACCGCCGCGATATTCAGCGAGATTTTCATTACCACTAAAAAAATAATTTTAACCATTTCTCTATATTTAAAACTCTTTTTTTTTTGCCCTATTTAGTTTAATTAATACTACAAACAATAATTATTCTTTTTAGTACTTGCAAGGTGTTACAAAATATCGCGCAATTCAAAATTCAGTTTAATATACAGAGTATCCCAAAAGTATAGGGCCACAGTTTAACTACAGCTTCCTTAGGTCAAATGGGATCGATTAAACCAAACATGCCTTAGTATAAATGTGCTTTCTGAAGAAGTTATAGCTCTTTAAAGTGATAAAAATACTTTTAACATTGGGTATATTTCAAAAGTAACATGATGTATCAAGCTGAAAATTGCAACACATCCACTTTGGGGGAAGCTAAATATCCTCGGTTTATGAGCCATACTGCATATTGTAGAGGGCGCTGTCAACATATTTTTTTTTCGTGCGTTTCTCTCATATTTTTTTATGATCAACACTCTCGTTTCTGCGGGAAAAGTTTATGGTGGAGAAACTAATTTTACATAAAAAAGGTGTACTTGTTTCATATCCACAAAATGTACCGTTTTGAAAAAAAAACGATGTATTCGTTTTCTATCAAATTTAAAGCCGAATTACTGGATTGGTAAAAATGGACCTATAAACTGGCCTCCACGTTCGCCAGATCTCGCCCCTATAGACTTCTCCATGTAGGGTTTTATTAAAGATAAGGTGTATGAAACAACACCTCGGGACTTGGAGGATTTAATTTTTAAAATACGGCAGGCATGCGGCCAAATTACTCCAGCGATGTTACATAATATTCAAAAAGGGCAATTTATTAGTTTTAAGAACCTTTTTAGGATGTTTCGCTTGTTTCCTTATGATCTATTATGTTAACTGTATATTGTATTTGGCTATTGGAATTCACTTTCAAATGCCAAATTTACTTATTTTCACTTCTAGACATAGAAAAACGTAGGTTTAAGAGGTTTCTGCAAAACTAAACCTATGATGCACGACCGCACTGAAGGCGAAATACCAAAAAATTCTGCCAATATATTTTTTGACAGCGAAATGTCGCAAAATGTATATTTTTAATACATAGTTGAATTTAAAACTAAATCACTTTTACCACGGTGATTTAAAAAACCAGGTCAGTATTAAACAAAGTAGGCATTAATTAATATTTCAAACGTCAAACGTAATTCAATGTTTGAAATAGGCTTGTTGTGTAGATATTGAATATGGAAAATTTTTTTTGATCAGATTGATAGTTTTCGAAGTTCCAACGATTAAAAATTTTGCACGTTTTCACATTTTCCATAAGATCTCGAAAACTACACACAATTTGGCAACTCTGTAAACAGCACATTAAAAGGCTTAAAAAATGATAACTTTTTTATACCTCTCAAGTCTTACCGTTACAAAGATAGAAATAGTGACCCATAGTATTTCGACCACATACAGAGTGTTTCCTATCCTCTCTGACAAAATGAAAGAGGTGAATCCTCATCTAATTTGAAGATGAAAATGTGGTATAAAGTTTTTTGGAATGTCGCCTTGTTTTCGAAATGCAGGGTGTTGAAGAAATACAATGCGAAGTAGAATAAAGAGTTATTATTCGTATTTTTATCTTTTGTTGTTTCAAATGATATGAGTAGGCTTTGCTTCGTTGCATGGCAACAAAATTGGTTTTTTTCGTGGCATCTGTTTTGTCTCGTGTTTGACAGTTTAGAAATATCCTTTTGAATTGTTTTCCAATTTATTAGTTCTGATTACATACTTTTTATATTGGCTGAGTTTACCAATCAAGAAATTGTTCAAATTAGCTTTATGTACGGTTTAGCAAATGGAATCGTACGAGAGGCAAGACGTTTTCCTAATAGACTAGTACCATGTCCGAAAACGTTTACAAGATTGCATCTCAGGTTGGAGGAAACAGGTGGTTTCGCAAAAAGCAAAATAGGTGGCCGTCCACTGACAGTTTGAACCCCACAACTTCCGGAAGAAATTTTAAACAAGGTGGAAGAATCTCAAGGCACGAGTACGAGAAAAATGGAGAACGTGTTGAATGTGGGTAACAAAACGGTATGGAGTATCTTAAAGGGCTATTTACTTTATTCTTATCACGTACAAAGAGTGCCTCGAGATTTTCCAGCTCGAGTTGATTCTTGTAACTGTTTTCAAGAAAATTCTTTGAGTCCCACATTTTTCGGAAATAATCCTATCTACCGATGAAACGAATTTTTCGAGGGATGGCATTACGAATTTGCACAATACCCATATCTGGGCGGTTGAAAATCCTCATTGTATCATTGAAGGACATCATCAAAATTCGTGCAATGTTTGGGAAGGAATTATTGGAGATACCTTAGTTGGACCATATTTCTTTCTCCATCGACTTGCTGGCGATGTGTATTACAATTACCCTTGAGATGAATTGACAGAATAGATGGAAACAGTGCCATTAAGAACGAGAGCTTTAATGTGGTTCATGCATGACGTGCCCCGCTTCACTTTGCCGTACGTGTTAGAAACTATTTGGATCAATAATATCCTGCTCGTTGGATAGGCCACCCCGTACGCCGGATCTCAATCCATTGGAGTTTTATTTTTGGGGTCACCTTAAACAACTTGTTTACACTACCCCTATTGAAACTGAAGTAGACCTTCGACTGTGTATTATTAATGGTTTTGATCATGGCTCATGGAGGACACTTTCAGCAGTTTATTTGACTTTTGTTCAAGTGAGTTCATTATGTAAAATTTAATAAGAAGAAAACGCATAAAATTGTATTTTTTCAACAACCTTTATTTCGAAAACGGAACGACATTCCAAAAATTTTTTTACCACATTTTCGTCCTAAAGTAGTTGATAATTCACATCTTTCATTTTGTCAGAGAAGTTAGGAAAGACCCTGTATATATATATACAGGGTGTCTCAGAAACATGTTGCCAAACTTTAGGGGGTTACAAAGGCCGATGAATTAAGTACTTTTGCCTTATAAACGTATGTCCGGAAATGAGTCGTTAAGGCACTAGACGAAGAAGTGTTAAAAATTGCAGAATGTTCGCATTTACGACTTTTGTATTTTTAATATTTATTAAATAAGAAAACAATAAAACATTATATTAGTTGTTCAAAATTGCGGCCATCGACTTGCTGACATGCGGTCGTACGTCGAACCATTGATTGGCGAACTCGATAAAGGATGTGCGGATCTTCCTGAACAACTTGACTCGCAGCCATTACCCTTCAATCAATTCTTCTTCTGTAGTTACAGGTGTTTCATACACTAATGATTTGAGGTAACTCCAGAAGAAAAAATCGACAGGTGTCAGATCTGGGCTTCGGGCTGGCCAGTTAACAGGTCCACCTCGTCCAATCCACCTCTCAGGAAATTGTAAAGTTAGGTGGTCCCGCACGTTGCGAGTAAAATGCGCCGGAGCTCCGTCGTGCTGATACCACATTCTACGACGAATGTGCAATGGAACATTTTCAAGCAACTCAGGGAGAACTTCTTGTAGGAATGTTAGGTAGATTTGACCATTTAAACGTGGAGGTAATAGGTACGGTCCAATAATATGATCTCCTACTATGCCAGCCCACACGTTAATAGAGAACTGATACTGGTTAGACTTCTGAAATGTTCCATGAGGATTTTGGTCGCTCCAAATGTGACTATTACGGCTATTGAAGTAACCTTCTAGTAAAGCAAGCTTCATCGCTAAATAGAATAACTGAGCTAAAATCGAACTGTCGAGCGCATTTTCCAAATACCAGCGACAAAAGTTTACTCTTGGACCGTAATCCCGTTGGGTCAAACTGTGTACTTTTGAAGATGATAAGGGTATAGCAATTGTTCATGAAGTACACGCCATACTGATGCCCTTGTATTTCCAGTTTGATTTGCTATTGCTCGCACACTAGTGGAGGGTTTTTCTTCCACTCGTCGCAATACTTCTTCTTCCATCTCCACCGAACGAGCCGTTCTTTGCTGACCCGTACCTCCATTTCGTTTAAAATTTCCTTTTCTTAAACGAAGGTGTAATGAAACGAATAATCTGCGAGATGGATGGCGACGATTGGGAAACCGACCAGCGTATATCCGTGCTGCTTCCCTGCTATTGCATCTTGCTTCTCCATAAATCAGATGCATATCAGCCATTTCCTCAAAACTAAAATGTTCCATAGTAAAAGAATTCTTCTTTACTTAAATTATCACTTTAAAATAACAACTATTTGAAATTTACAAAATCAAAGTGCCATTCAAAACGTCATTCAAAATTTGAACAATTTTTGATAATTGAAGAAAAGTTCTTTTGCTATGAAACATTTCAGTTTTGAGGAAATGGAAAAGGAAATTTTAAACCAAATGTAGGTACAAGTCAGCAAAGAACGACTCGATCAGTGGAGATGGAAGAAAAACAAAATTTAAAAAGCTTATCAATGAAGCTTGTTTTACTAGAGACAGTTACTTCAAAGACCGCAATACTCATATTTGGAGCAACCAAAATCGTGTCGATGGCCGCAATTTTGAACAACTAATATAATGTTTTATTGTTTTTCTTATTTAATAAATATTAAAAATACAAAAGTCGTAAATGCGAACATTCTGCAATTTTTAACTCTTCTTCGTCTAGTGCCTTAACGACTCATTTCCGGACATACGTTTATAAGGCAAAAGTACTTAATTCATCGGCCTTTATAACCCCCTAAAGTTTGGCAACATGTTTCTGAGACACCCTGTATATATATATATATATATATATATATATATATATATATATATAGTGTCCTGAAATGGGCCATACTGCAGGGGCACCTTCTCTGGATTAAATCATGCCGATTTAAGTCAACTTACCTTAGTACCAAGTTACAAGGACATATTATAGGTGTTTGCATTAGCCGAACATGTCTGTGAAATCAGTCTTTGTGTGAAGTATAGAGGGCGCTTGCAGCAACCTATATGTTACATTCTCGTTGTCATATTTTCTTGGTATGTGAAAAATTTTACATAAAGAGTATACTTGTCGCAGGTCGCTAAACTGCACCATTTACAAGAAAAATGTGTTTAAAATTAGTGCTACAGAATTTCTATCAAAAATGTTTGTTTTCATATTAATTAACTTCTAGCTCCTCCCAAAAAATTATGTACACAAATGTACATACAATAAAAAAAGTAGCCAAATTTAAAACAGAATATAATGGTTAATAAACCATTAAATCAAAACACTACACTAAAGTTTATTTTCAAAATGTTCACCGTTAGCTTCAATACATTTCTGGCATCTTTTGAGGAAGTTTCTCCTTACTTTATGGATGCTGGTTTTTAATACTATTTGCAGATTCGTTAATTCGTTGCCACAGTTCAGCTCTTGTATTAACTTCGGTGGAATAGACAGGAGCTTTTATGTGTCCCCAAAAATAAAAATCCATTTGATATAAATCAGGACTTCTAGGAGGCCACAGATGTTCACTTCCTCGTCCAATTCAATGATGGGGAAATATATTATCTTGTAAATACCACATATTATGACGAATATTCACGGGTAATTATTGCCAGTTAGATTTGTTGAGAGGACCAACAAGATTGTTATTAACTATTCCGCACCAAATGTTAATTTTAAATTCATGCTCTAAATGTCGCTCCAAAGTAGCATGTGGATTTTCGTCAACCCGTATATGACCATTCTTTCTGTTTAAAACTCCTCTCCTAGTAAACGTTGCTTCATTTGTAAATAAATTCTACTTACAAATGCTGGATTATATCTTTTACTGAATTTTCGTTAAGTTAAAATAAGTAACAGAAGTTCGGAGAATTGAATATTAGGTATGATAAAGATGCACTATCCAACTGGTCTAAGGTAATAAAAGTATACCTTTTATAAAGCTACTATTATTTTTAAAAAGTTAATCATTATGTCAAATTTTTCACAAAATATGATAACGAGAATGTAACATATAGGTTGCTGCAAACGCCCTCTATACTTTACACAAAAACTGATTTCACAGATATGTTCAGCTAATGCAAAAATGTATAATATGTCCTTGTAACTTGGTACTAAGGTAAGTTGACTTAAATCGGCATATTTTAATCCAGAGAAGGTGCCCCTGCAGTATGGCCCATTTCAGGACACCCTGTATATATATATATATATATATATATATATATATATATATATATATATATATATATATATATATAGTAATATATAGGGTCTTTCCTAACCTCTCTGACAAAATGCAAAACCTATAGAAACCAACTTTCAATTAAATAACTCAAAAAATTATTAAGTGAGCGTAAAAAATGGAAAACAAAATCAATCTTTAAAGGCTCGTATATCCTTCAGGAGCAATGGTACTAAATCGGTATATTTTAATCCAGAGAAGGTGCCTGCCGTATGGTCCATTCTTTTTAGGACACTATACATGTATATATATATATATATATATATATATATATATATATATATATATATATATATATATAATAAAACAAGCTGTAACTTCGTTATTTATCGGCGGATTTTAAAAATTCAAAAAATCAAATGAATGGTTTGATATACTCTACAAGATGTATCAACTTTCATTTTTTTTTATCTTTGCCCTCACTGACAGCGATAACCAACTTTTTTTTCTTAATAGAAATATGTGTTTATTTTGACGTCATATTGTAGACGATTTTTTTCTGAATCCAACAGAATTAACATAACTTAATACTTATTCAAAAATTTCTGGAAAAAATAAAAAATTAAAAATTAAGTAATCCGTAATTATTAACAAATGCCATTTAAGTAACTAGTGCAATCTGCATCACAAATATTGTTCAAATTATCTGCCGCCTTGACGAATACACAGCTCGCACCTTCTTATCACTCCATAAGTAGCGTTCAATATAACATTTGGAGGTATTTCTCGACAAACCTTGATTCTGAGGTAGTTTTCATTCTGGGACTGGTTTAAACAGACTTTAACGTAATCCCAAAACCAATAGGTGCATTTGTCCCAATCACCTTGCGCCAAATCTGTTATTTAACCAATTTAAATTCACATGTGCATTAAGTGGAGGAGCACCATTTTGTTGAAAATAGATTCTATTAAGTTCAGCAAGGGATAGTCCATCTAAAAAGTTTTCGATATTTTCATTCAAAAGATCATAATATTTGTCTTGAGTAAGTATTCCGTCGATAAAAAATGGTCCAATTAATCGATCGCCCAAAATACCGCACCAGACATTGACAGTAAATCTTCTTTAAAAATTATTTTCTACAATAAGTCTAGGGTTTTCCTGACTCCAGTACCGATGGATGTTTCTATTATTGCTAAAGGTACACTCATCAGACCAAATTATTTTTCTATAGAAATTACCATTCCCTCGAACCGCGTCTAAATAAAAACGGCAAAATTCAATTCTTCTATCGTGATCATTTTGCTCCAGAGCTTGCACTTTTTGCGTAACGTACGGTTTAAACTTGTGCTTTTTTAATATTCTATCCTTGGATGTGTTGTTCAAATCACTAGCAATTTTACGTGTAGACATTCTCGCCTTTTCCTGAACACCGAGAAGAACGCCTAACTCCACCTCTTCATTAAATTGACGATGCTTTCTTTTAGGCTTCTTGAAACTATCATAATTTTTTTAATTGTTTTCGAGTCTTGAGAATTTTCGTCGATCTGGAATTTCTCTGTAAATTGTAAAATGTAGAGACGCACTGCTTGGTCACTATTTTTATTATATTCGAAGTACACTTGGAGCATGCCGGTCAATGTGCTGTTATCCATCATAGAAATTAAAGTGATCTTATCACAGTAGACAGTATTATAAAAATAATCAAAAAATTGTGATGTTGACAATTCAGTGACACGATCTGACATTTTGCTAAAGGCAAGTCTTCATGTGTGGAAATGAATGCGAAACAAAAAGCGACTTATAAAATTATGTCAAATCGTATGCAAATGTTAAATAAATATTAAGTTATGTTATACTGTTGAATTCAGAAAAAAATTGTCTACAATATGACGTAAAAATAGACACATGTTTCCATTAGGAAAAAAAGAAGTTGACTATCGCTGTCAATGAGGGCAAAGGTTGGTGATGTCTTGTAGAGTATATCAAACCATTAATTTGTTTTTTGAATTTTTAAAATCCGCCAAAAAATAACGGAGTTATAGCTTGGGGCGTTTTTTACGATACAGCCTGTATATACTATTAATTTTTTTTTAATCTGAAATAAACTTTGTTGAAATTGAAGTGAAGCGTCCTCCCGATGACAATGTGAAAGAAATAGAATAAGAACATGAATTGCAAACAAATCAGTATCACTGAATTAGTGCAAAGTATGGTTTCAAAATAAATGTTAAAAAGGCTACAGGCCGCTTGCATAAAACAAAATTAATCATGTGTTACGTTTATTATCCGAATTTTTTAATATCATTAACAAGTTTCTGAATTTGTTAATTTTTTTTACTAATTATATTTGCAACAACAATGAACCAATTGAAAAAGACTGTAATAGTAAATACATATCATAATGTCAATCGGGCTATGAAGATTATGTATTATTATGCAGCGTAACAAAACAATTCATTAACCCAAAAAGCAGACAAAAGCTAAAGTATTTGGAAAGTAGACATACAGCCGAATACATCACGTTTCTTGAGTCGCTAGGGTTAGCAAAGCAGAATACTGAGAATAATGCACACAGAAAAAGAATATATCGCTTATTGCAACTAGTGCTCCAGGGAAAAATAGAGGAATGACGTCTACCAGGCCGTAGACGCATCTCCTTGTTAAGAAAACCTCAGGGACTACTACTGTTTGATATCAACACAATTATTCTGTTTTATAAAAACGTTGAAATCTTACTGTTATGCATTTTAGTAATAAACAAGTAAAAAATACAAAGGTCTCGTTGTATGTCGTTGCACAATTTTTCAATTACTTCCCCATGTGTTCTTATTCTTTGAACTTACAATGTACGTAACTCATAGAAGCGTACCCAAAGTGTCATATTAAACAAAACAAAAAGCATGTTCGTACGTATTACATTAATTTAGAAATGAAATGCTCTTTATCTACATAAATAGTAATTATATTTCGTAGTCTGCTTTGCCTAGACAATCGCGCGTTCTCTGAAACGCCATGCACTTCGGACTTCCTAGAATAAGTTAAAAGCATTTGACTAAAGCGAATTACACTTAAGATAATTGTGTATAGACTTGTAAACACTGACAATTAGTTTAACAAACTTGAAGCTTTTTATTATATATTTTGACAGAACGTGCATAATACGTAAACCTTCACACTTCATCAATCTGGCTGTAAGTTTCAAAACATCATTTAACTTCAGCGTGAATCAATAAAAATCTCATTTTTTAACTTTGAGGCAAATATTTACAAAAGGAATTTATAGTATTACGAACTAAATTTTTTTCTAGTATAAAGTTCTTACATATTCATGCAGGAAAAATGTTATTTACAAATGAAAATTATTAATTTAGTAATTAGTTTAGTTTTTAAAAATAAATAATAAGCATAATCTCTACATCACTATGATTTTTAAGATTATTAATCAAAAGAATTGAGGATTTATAAACAGCTATAATTTATGCCACACTCAACTACTAATTTTTATTTCCTTTTACAGATAGCCTCCTAAACATAATCGACGTTATATCTTTAAATAATTTCGAATAATGTAGTTTTAAATGATTTGTAGGCATGCAAACTTGTATTTAACATAATTGTCTTCATAAAAGAACAAACAGCTCAATATTACTTACTATTTACAATTTGAAACATAAAAAAATATGTTGGAAATAAATCTCCAAGGTAAATTTAAAATTGAGGTTTTCATTGTAAAAGTTTATTGTTTGTTTGATACCCACTTTCGGTAATAGTCTTCTTAAACCTATAAACTTTTTATTCCAGTTTTTTTAAATTGTAGTTCTTATCGACATTTTCATTTGTATTGAAAAAAAATACTTACCCAGTAAACTGAAATACAACATTACTTGAATTTCAGAAACTTTATCCAATATTTTATTATGAAGAAAGTATGTATAAATAAATATTTGTGTAAAGACAAACGTCAGAGCAATAAGAAAACCAAATTATCAAGAAAAGACCTTATTTTTAACACTAGAATTAACAAAAATTATTTGGAATAACCTTCTTGATTATTATTAAACGTGAATGAGAATTCAAAATGGCTTAATTTCTTGTAACATATTTTTTGAGCTATTCACTTGGAAACGACATTATTAGTGTGTTGCTGTACTGTCATTAACATCAAAAAATGTCTAGGGTCGGAAAGTACAAGCTTCAAATCCAGCACAACCTTGACATTATAAATAAATTCCTCTCACAAAAAAATGATATGGTCGGGCCCGCGAGAGGTGTCTTATGACTCATCTTTTAGTAAAGCATGGTTTAAGATTTTAAAAACGAATGTCGTTATTGGTTCATATAGTTAGTAATTTTGAATATCAACAAAACATCGTCAGTGTTTCTAGGTTATTTTCAAATTTAAGCCACGCTATCAAATTTAAATAGTGAAAATTGTTAGCGTACCTGGATAATGGAAGTTAAAGGTAAACTTGGCCCCCCGTTATCGCGTTCCATCTCCAAATAATGCAGTATATTCATTAACATTACTTGAGTCTGGATTTTCAAAGATTTACCTTTTAATGACATCGTTATTTGCTGCAAAATATATAAATGCATTCAATCAATTGGAAATACATTTTGCATTATGAACTTACCTCGTAATAGTGAATATTAATAATAATAGTTTTGAAAAATGCAATGGAAACTAATAAATTACGAAACGAAAGATAAATTATTATAACTACATAACACGATGCGATTATACAAAACGAAATACGATGAATAATTTGAGGTTAAATATCCAAGAAGACATCTGACAGCGTCATGCGCTTTGACTTTAGAATCGACATACGTTTTTAAGTCCTGCATTTAAAATATATAGCAGACGTAATATTATAACCCGTCTTTCTTTAAGTGGGAACTTCGCACTAAGATAAAGGGAAACAGATGCATTTCACAGTAATAATTATATCCCCATTCTCGAGTCCGCCATGAGACACCTCCCCGGCACCACTTATAGTATAGTTACAATTATGAGAAAATTCCGAAATCGGATTAGCGCTTTTATTTAAGCAATACGGTCGACGAAGACGGAATGAAATTTGTTGTGTATAACCCCGCGGGCGGTACTGTACGTTACAACGCTGGTTCAATTTAAGTACATGCGTTAGAACAAGATGCAAATGTACATCGCCAAGTCTTTACATAAATGACAAATATCGACTTAAAATCATTTACACAGCGTTACTTCAATTTTTTTTACTTGTATCGTTTTTAAAATATTACAAACTCAACTACACTAAATTGAATAATTCTCATTCATTTAAAATATGCATAAATAAATGTATTATGACGATATAAACAATTAAGTTGTTGAAAGTACCTAAACAATTAAAAAACAATTCAATTTCTAGGGCAATTAATATTTTTGGAATGTATCGGTACACGATTTGCAATACAAATTTCTGTTTTTTTAAATTAATGCAATTAATAATTAGGAATAGTGTAAATTAAACGAGGAAAACAAATTTTCTTTAGTGCTTGAATAAAATGTAAAGTGTCCGTAAAGTTTTTAAACGAACGTTGTCAGAAGTTAATTTTGAATGTTTACGGATTTTGTTCGGAGACGAATAGTAAAATTCGTCTCCTTGTGTAAAATGGAAATTTAAAACGCTTTTTGAAACCAAAACAACCTTCGAATTCCAATTTTGTTAATTATAATTCTTATTTACTTTCTAAGCTACATATGTAAAATTTTTCCTGATTGGAGCGCCATCTCTGTATCAGGCCGAGAACTGTTCACCTTACCCTCGTATAGCGGAATGTGTCAACATGGTATCTTTCATGGCATGAATCTCTAATTATGTGCAACACATAAATATTAATGGTAGTGGCATAATACCTAAGTTGATAAAAGCATTGAAACAGAGTTCTCTAAAACTCAGACCTGCTACTACCTATTTGCACGCTTCTGTCATATGATAACTAGGTTAGCTTCAGGTGAATTACCCCATAACATAACTCCGTAAACAATATGAGAGTGGAAAATAGAATAATATACAGTTTTTAGTACTGAACCTTCAACAATATTATTCAATCTTCTGATTAGAAACAGTATTCTAGGGAGTTTCTTACACAGTTTGCCGATGTGGCTACATCAGGAAAGACGGCAGTCGATGTAAACACCTAATATTTTCACACTATTTTGTTGCTCATTGCTTTGACTGAGACCTTTAAGAATTAGTAGTGATTGGGTTTTTTATTTGTTTAGCTTTAATCTGTTTGCTGTAAACCAAGCTCGATTTCACAATACTGCTCCAAATTATTGAGATTATAATTGGTATGAGTTTCGTATCGTCAGCGAACTGAATACATTTACTACTACTAAGAAACAAATTTAAACCATTTACATAAATAATGTAAAGGAGAGGACCAAAAATGGAACCCTGAGGTATCCCATTGGAAATGTTTTTTATTTACGAAAATGAGTTACTACAGAAAACTAGTTGTTTTCTATTCTCAACGTAAGATTGAAGTAGTTCTAAGCAATTACCATACCATACCATAACAATGTAGTTTACTTAGAAGAATGTTAATTAATTACGCAGCCAAAGGTCTTTCACAAATCACATATCAGCTTGATATGTTTTCTTTCTTTTAGACTCTGAACAATTTCGTTAATAATGGAAAGTATAGCTTCAGATGTAGTGAGAGCCTTTCGAAAACCGAATTGCTTTTGATTTAGAAGATTATTACTTCAAAGTACTGCATTAAACTACTCTTAATAACAGTTTCAATAGTTTTTGGACTGTAGTTTTCAACGTTATCCTTATTCTCCTTTTTGTATAAAAGTAAAACCATTGTGATTTTTAAAACATCGTGAAACACCTGTTTATCAATATTGTGTATGGGAAAGCCAATAAATTTAGATTATCCTTTAACATTTTACTATTCATGTCGTAATAATCCAAACATTGAGAATTGCTCAGAGAATTTATAACATTAACAATATCATTTTCAGTAACTGATTCTAATTCGAAAGCGATATTCGGAGAAGAAGCGTATAGCCATTGACTATAATTTTTTACTCAATGGTATAGCGTCAAATTTACTGGGGTGTAGCATATCACGTATATCACCTAATTCTTTGTTAAACCAGGAATTATTGTGATTACGGATATTAGAACATTTGTTATAAGGAAAACATTGATCAACACAGTATGTGAACATACCTATAAAGAAAGACGCTAACTCATTTACATTTTTAGATACTGTACAGACTTTAAACCAATCAAATTCCGCCAGATACTGCGTAAGTCTATTAAATCCCAGTAGAGTAAGGTTTCTAGTAATGACACACTTTTTATTTGTCACATTACTAGTGTTGTTACTTTTAAAGTATAGGAATTGTCCAAAACGTTCACCAAGCAAAGATCAATAGTAGTACTTTCCATTAAATTATCATTATGAAGATGAACTATTATATTATCAATACAAGTTGTGTTTTTCTGGTAAAATCAGATACTAGCATTCGTAACCCAAAGGGTCTAATTAGATTTAAGAATTTCTTTAAATTTGAATTCATAACGGTACTTTTAAGAAGATGCAAAGTTACAAGTCGAGCAATAGTACTCAGTGATTTATTATAAGATGAACACAAATTAAAATCATTTCTAGTTTGTAACAACAGAAATTTTCAAAGAATTACTTACCAATGGTCTGTCAATTTGAATATAAGGATTTTTTAGAATCAACCATTAAATCCCATAACTCAATATCCACCCTGAAAGTGTTTTAAACCCAACGGCTTAAACTTAATATGTTTTCTCCCGAATATTGACATACCTTCGTGTTTGTAAGTGTCCCTGGAACAGAAAGCTGTTAAATTATATTCTATTATTTGAACTTATTTCAAACATTGTTCTAACCTGTGCTCTGAAATACCCATCACATCATACTGGTACTGATTAGGAAAGGAAGATAATTAATCAATTTTGTTTGAGAGACATCGAATATTAATATGAAAGATACTAACTTTGTTGCTTAATAGGTCAGAATCTGAACTCTTGGCCGCAAAAATGTAATAATATACAGGGTGCGGCGCGAAGAGCTTTGATTAAAAGTAATGGCGGATACAGTTATGTTAAACATCTGAAATTACGAAACTGTAGGTTTTGGATGATGCTGAGTTCAAATATAGTATTGTCCTGAATGTGGCACTTCCGGTTATACCGGAAGTAGACGTCAACTTTGTTATTTTAAATGGAACCTAATATTTTTTATTTTATTTTCGAATTCTACATGAAATTCTAGATAAAATTTGTGCACAACGTCCTATACCAAAAATGAAGTGTTTTCGAGATATTTCGATTTTTTTTTAAATTTTGAAAAAATCCTAGTCCACATTGAATAACGATATCTCCATATATCCATCTCATTGCTATTTCATACAGGGTGTTTTAAACTTAGCCGCCAACATGCACAATTTAAATTGTTTATAAGTTGCTTACTTTAAATAGAACACCTTGTATTTTATTACATTTTCCGATGTATTTTTTTAAGCCAATTCGTTTGGTATCAGTATTCCCTAGACCTAAATCCAACCACTTTTGAGATATGTCATTATCTTAGTTAAAACATAACAACACTTAATTATTTCAACATTAGTAAAGGGTAGGCCATGATTTCCTTTATTTAAGGTGATATTTTATTATTTTTTCATCAGTTATTAAATCTGAAAAGTAACCCATAGCCTGAAAGGATTATTAATTGTGGATATCATTAAAACGTTGACTAGGTATTTTGTATTCATTTAATTAGATAACTTACAAACAAAAATAACTGAATGTAATATTAAACAAATAAAGTTTTATAATAAGTGTTAGCACCATCTACTTCTAAACAGCTATGAATCCTTTTCATTAAGTTATGCCTTGTAATTCTGGAAATATGGTCGGGTGTTAGAGAATTAAAAGCAAGTAAGACTCTCTGCATCATATCTTCCTTTATCGTAACAGTTTCCGGTGTATTTTTTTAAGCCAAATCGTTTGGTATCGGTATTCCCTATACCTAAATCCAACCACTTTTGAGATATTTCATTATCTTAGTTAAAACATAACACTTAATTATTTCAACATTAGTGAAGGGTAGGCCATGGCTGTCAAAGATTTGATAGTTAGAACGTTAATTGTTTATGTTGTTTTGACAGTTTTCTTTACCAGTTTGTATTTCATAGTAAATAATGGCAAATGTAGGATATACTAATGATGATTTTTTAAATCTTATTATTATTTACGACGAGTGTAATAGAATTGTTGAACAGACTTGCCGTGTTTTTGCAGAAATATATTCAAATTGACCAAATGCAACTGGTGATATTGTAAGAGGACTGCTTAAAAACTGCCGTCAGTTTGGTCAATTTAAGACAAAAATTAATAAAAATAAACCACTAGTGGACAGTGACATAAACGAAGTTAATGTTTTGGGTTATTTTATGGCCTCTCCAAACGCCTCCATTAGCGATTGTGAGAGAGATCTGACTTTGTCGATGAGAACAATTCATCGCATTTAAAAAAAAAACACAAATGGAAACCATTTTCATATCATTTGGTGCAACACTTACAATTAGGTGACCTTCCTCGAAGGGCAGAATTCTGTGAATGGTTTTTAATGAAGACCCAAGAGGATGAAAACTACATAAAAAAAGTTATATGGTGTGAAGAAGCAAAGTTTAGCAGAAATGGATTATTTAATCCACATAATTCCCATTTTTGGTCTAATGAAATTCCACATGTTAGTAGATAACGTCATTTCCAGGATAGTTAGAGTTTTGATGTTTTTTGTGCAATAAAAGACGGTAAAATTTTAGCATTTAGATTTTATGATGAAAATTTAAATGGTACAAGATATTGCCACATTTTAGAAGAAGCCATACGACCGGCGATACATACTTTAAGAAATGGAGAGGCGGCTTCAGCTTGGTAGCAGCAAGATGGAGCACCTCCTCATAGGTTTGGGCCTGTTGCTAAGCATCTTTACGACATGTTTGATGATAGATGGATTGCCAATCAGGGTCCGTTTCGTTTGCCAGCGCGCTCTCCTGATTTGGCTCCTCTAGATTTTGGTATTTGGGGTTACATTAAAAATCAGGTATTTTCCAAACCTGTTACGACAAAGGAAGATATGATGCAGAGAGTCTTACTTGCATTTAATTCTCTAACACCCGACCATATTTCTAGAACTACGAGACACAACTTAATGAAAAGGATTCATAAATGTTTAGAAGTAGATGGTGCTAATTTTATTTGTTTAATATTACATCTAATTATTTTTGTTTGTAAGTTATCTAATTAAATTAATACAAAATACGTAGTCAACGTTTTTAATGATATCCACAATTAATAATCCTTTCAGGCTATTGGTTACTTTTCAAAATTAATAACTTATGAAAAAATAACAAAATATCACCTTAAATAATGGAAATCATGACTTACCCTTTACTAATGTTGAAATAATTAAGTGTTGTTATGTTTTAACCAAGATAATGAAATACCTCAAAAGTGGTTGGATTTAGGTATAGGGAATACTGATACCAAACGAATTGGCTTAAAAAAATACAGCGGAAAATGTAATAAAATACAGGGTGTTCTATTTAAAGTAAGCAACGTATAAATGATTTAAATTGTGCATGTTGGCGGCTAAGTTTAAAACACTTTGTATGAAATATCAATGAGATCGATATATGGAGTTAACGGGCAAGCGCTTGTTGTTTATTGGTTACAATTTCACGTCACTAGCTTCGTTATTAATGGAGATATCGTTATTCAATGTGGACTAGGATTTTTCAAAATTTTAAAAAATTGAAATATCTCGAAAATACTTCATTTTTGGTATAGGATATTGTGCACAAATTTTATCCAGAATTTCATGTAGAATTCGAAAATAAAATAAAAAATATTAGGTTCCATTTAAAATAACAAAGTTGACGTCAGCGTCATCCAAAACCTACAGCTTCGTAATTTCAGATTTATAACATAACTTTTACTACCATTACTTTTAATTAAAGCTCTTCGCGCCACACCCTGCATACATTCTTCGTTCCATCTGAAGTATTTGTTAATCTTATTTGGCTTGAGAACGACTCAAATGAAAAAAAAACCTATTTAAACGGGGGCCATAGTAGTGGTGACAATACATTTTCATAACCACTAGCATTTACTGTAATTTTAAACGACGAATAATGCTCCGGATGTTTAGAGTTCAACTTTCCACACTCTTTGTCTGGAAACTTTGATTGCAGCAGTTTTTCCTTTGTAGTCATCGCACCTAATATATACACATGAAGGTGATACATTGCCTTAGTTGCTTTTAAATCGCAGAACTCCGTAATACGTTAGAAAAGGATTTAACATCTTTATTTTGGTTAGGTTCTCCTTTTGAACAGAATTTGAAACATCTGTGGAATGATGTTTAACAGTAATGTTGATATCATTGACCCGTCTTGTACTTGCAATAAATTTGTAGTTTGAGAATTACTCGCAGTTTTCGTTTTTGATTTTACTTTAGGTTTCGAAAGCGTTTCTTTAGATGGATTTTTGCAAATTTGAGTGTTATCAAGAATAAGATTTGCCGAATCTAATAATCAATTAGTTCCTGTTGATATTTTCTATAATTACATTTTTATCATTAATTATGGTTTCAAGATACAAAATTTCAATATCGTTAGCACTTTTAACAGTCACTATCACCTTTTAACAGAAAGTCATCTTTAATAGGTTGGTCAATTTTACAACAATTTATAGTGTTATCTTATCACCATTTTTTATACTTTTCGAAAGGTTAACGCAGCTACTATGTGATAATCTACCACAAGTAACACATTTAAAACCACTTTGTGCCGTTTCATTGCGCTTTATACAGGTTTTTAATAGAGAAGCCATTACTAGCATTTACACTGTCATCTTGTATCAATATCTATATATAAACGCAAGGTAAGTCTAAAAAATAATTAAATGTGAATGAAAACGGTTATATCTTATAGAAGCTGGTGTCTTTGAAATTTTTTTTTAAGTTAGCATGAAGTTTTAAACGTGGTTATGACAGATAATTGATTTTGTTTTTACAATGTACTTTTAGGAACTTAATTGTTTATATGGTCATAATGAATTTATTTATGCATATTTGAAATAAATGAGAATTATTCAATTTATTTAGTTAAGTTTGAAACATTTTAAAAACGATATAAGTAAACAAAATTGAAGTACCACTGTGTAAATGGTTTTAAGTCATTATTTGCCATTTACGTGAAGACATGCCGATGCATATTGGCATCTTCTTCTAACGCATGTACCTACTTCAATTGAACCTACGTTTTAACGTACAGTGTAGGTTTTAATTACTACCCGTGGGGTTATACACAGCAAATCCTTTTCGTCTTCGTCATTCAACATGTGTAAAAACGGCAAAGTTGCATGTTCGACCGTAGTGCTAGCGCTAATCCGACATCGGAATTCTCTCAGAATTTCAACTATATTTGCTAATTAACCAAACAATTCAAGTTGCACCAAGAGATTATTTTGGTAAATGAAATTTAAGTGAATTTTGTATTTATGTTTTATACAAATCTGTACGTTTCGATAACACTTACAATTATGGTCCTCAGTAGTAGTAAAAACTTTTAGAATTGTTTAAGATGTCGAAATAAGTTTATGTAATATGAAAAGCTTTCAACATCTTAAACAATTCTAAAAGTTTTTACTACTACGGGGGACGTTAACTGTAAGTGTTATCGAAACCTATAGATCTGTGTGAAACATAAATACAAAAATACACCATTCGAACCCAAAAAAAGCTAAGTATTTTAATTATGTGTAATAATGGTGAGAAAGTTTACATTTTTATATTTCATGTTTTGTAAATGCTATAAAACTTTATTAACGCAGGGCGAAGAACGTTATATATTAGCATCGAGCGGCATAACGTGTACATGAGTGCGTGCGTGTGTGTTGCTTGTATACGTGTGCGCGTTGTAGTTAGTCGTTAAGGGGCTGTTGACGGTTAGTATCGTAAAGAAGATAACCTTTCACTTCTTGTAGGTTTAAGTTTTATTCAATCACCCCGGGGTGATTTTATGTTTGTGTTCGTCGATTTATATTAACTTTGTAGTGTCCATCGAGCTGGGAAGGTGTCTACCTTAGTGCTTTTCGATCGGTTGGATTACCTTACGCTCCTAGAGAATTTAAATAATTATAGATGTTGTACTTTTGTATTTTTTTGTATTCTTAGAAAAACTCGCGTGGAGCCGTTATTAATCATTAGTTTGTACTCACAGCTGTTCAACGATAAACAATAATGTGCAGGTGTCTAAAAGTTGCTGAGATATTTTGTGTTTATAACGAATAGTTCCTCATAATTAAGTTGTTCGTGTTAATAAAACAAGGCCAATCAGTAAATAAAAGACCCCTGGACTAGGTTTAAATATTTGTCGTTCATTGTGGTGGTTCGTGTCCTAGAAAGTATTGAGGATCCAACTGGTCAGTTTCCGATCAATTAAAAGGGTCACTTGCCGAGGACAAGGACCTCCCATGCATCTTGTCGTTGTGAGCTGGGAAAGAAAAATTGTGCAAATTTAAGGTAATTGCCTTTCTGTGTTTTTTTGTGATTTAAATAAAAATTGTATAACTGTATTTAAGTAAGTCGATTAATACGCTTTTTGTTGCATAGTACCGTGTGAACGTCTTTTAAGGTACCAGAAACACTTACCGAAGCGTATTCTCTGTCTTTTCTTATGATGATAATTAAAATTAAGGCACAACATTATTTGATTTTGGGTGTTTGCAAGTTTCAGCCCATTATTTTTGTTTTAATACTAAAATTGAAATAAATGACTTACTTTTTTTTGTCTTTAAATTATTTGTGCAAAATACTTATTAGATCGTATCTTTTTATTATTTTTGTAATGTATAGTGTTAATTAACTTCAGTCGTATTATTTCATTCTCGGATGTAACATTACATGTGATTCTTGTCCTACTCACAGTACCACCATTATTTACGGTTCACCTAGATTAGTAGTCAACAGCAGCTTTGATTATTTTCTTGTTGCTAACGGTTTAACGGTAATTTTTCATGGCCTTGCAGTGACGGCGTTATCTTTATTGAGGTTTTATAATTTTGGCGAAAGTTTATAACGTTGATTATTTAATGAGAGTTTTTGCTATTTTTTTTTATTTGTTAAGATTACGATTTCTGAATATGAATTCTCTTAAAAATGGTTTGAGAAAATAAAATCGATGGCCTTTACAATTGGTCTTACAGCACCATATTTTGTTTTGATTACGTGCAAATATTTTGAAGCTTTTACAGATAGCACCAATCCAGAAGCACAATTGCTAATTTACCTGGTTAACGCTACGAAAGCTAAGCAAGTTCTTGTTTGTTTTGAAGATTGCCGTGGAGTATTATCGTTTATTTTTATACTAATTAATCCCTTACTTTGGATTTTAAACAAGCTGATGCCCCTCCGGTTTACGAACTTCCCTATTTCGACTTATGTTATTCTATTCCCCCTACACGCAAAGCAACACCACACAACACCCAGCCCCGATCGTTGAGCTATCGGCCCCCTTTACTTATCTATTACAACAATTGTATTGCCATTTGTGCACGTAACAAAGCATCAGAAGAGCCGTAACATAAATGACATACTCGGTATGTATGATATCGAGTTTAGTGTGACCGGATCATCGAACTTCTTGCTAGGAAAATTTATATGTAAAATTGTACGAAGGTTTTTAATAAAAGGTGTGATGTCTTCATTATCAAAATCTTAGAACTACCAAAATCAAACACACATTTTTAAGCAGAGCTGTTTAATCATGTTTCTTTCTATTTAGAATATCTTTGGATTATTAACTCCAAACACATTATTTGAAAATCATCATTATAGATATATAACAAATAACACACTCTAGACCTCAGTGATTAGGAACGGGGGAGAATAAGGGAGGTTTGTTTTGTTATTTTATGCAATATCGGGATATAAATTACGTTTTATGAATCAATTTGGCGGGAAAAAATTCCACTTTAGCCCCCGCGAACTACTTCACCGCCCGCGGGCGATAAAGTAATGTGTTTTTTTATGTTTTCAGAGTGTGTATTCAGTTAGTAGTGAGATAAAGACGACGATCACCTATTGTAGTCTGATTGACTTAGTTGGTATGGTAACGCGAACGTATGTATACAGAATATTGTTATCTCAATTTACTAGTTACAATAAGTATAACTATTTTATCTATAAGGAATATAAATTATTTGGCAGATTTTATTATACAGGGCGGGTTTTGATAATATCGAGGTATACAGTTCATACAACAATATTTATAATAAACTGCTCACAGAAGGTGAAAACAAAAAATAGAATACATATTTATTAATAAATGGTCATTGAAACGATCTTGTCAAAATTTTTTATGTACTTCTGGCGCAAACAGCGTATATGGACCTTACGTGTTAATAGCACTCGTCTAACGGCTCGAGCCCTTACTTACACGTTGCGGTCCATAAACGCCTGTTTCACGCCTTTGAAACATAAATAACTATTTCGCCTGTAATAAAATAGAAACTAGAAACACTTTCTATTTGACATAAGTACCTGGATCTAAATACCTACAGTCCAGTAATTTTTGATTAATCTAAGTAACCTTCGTTGCTTGTTTAAATTAGAAGACTTTTTATTTAGAGTGGTCTTCCTCCTTCATTAATGTTTGAACTCGGTAAGGTCAAACACCCTTAATTTACAAAACGTAGTGTTTTATGGTTTTTACTGTTAATAATATAAAAATAAACTGTAAATCTGATAGATGTGATGTTTGCGTCTTTACAGTGTCTTCTGCTACTTATCAAGGGTTATGATGGAATAGTACATTGTACAAACCTCGCACATACTTCATGTCGTGTTCTTAAAAGCAAATTTTACTAGTTTAAATAGCAATTGCAGCTATCGTCCTCAGTAAAAGCAAAAGTGTTAAGAAGTGTTTGGAAAATTAGTGTCAAGAAAATTTATAAAATATAAAAAGATAAAAGCTATTAACAATCATCTTATTGTTATATATTACAGTAGACGTGTTTTTGCGTTTTCATATTTTATAAATTTTGTTGATTATGACATTCAACATTCGTTTACAGTTTCCTAGTTTTACTGACGAGAAAAGACTCAAATGCTAACGAAATATTTAAAGCTTGTAAAATTTGCTTTTAAATATTCGTCTTTTGTTTAAAAAAAGGCGAGTATTTAATCATATTGCTTTGTTTTAGCTTGATGTTGTGGGATGATGCCTAGGTTTTTCTTGTTGTACTTTTCCATAGTTGTTGAATGGAAAACGTTACTACTTACAAAGAGATGAAACACTGATGATCACAATGTAATTAAATTTTTCTAATTTATGTAATCTATTTTGATCGTGGCGTTCTCCCGATTAAAGTCTATAGATATGTTCCCGATTAAGAATTTAATATTGATTATTGCACTGACAACGAATGTCATTCACTTTTGAAATCTTTAGGTTTAGACAATGTGATTTATTCTATACAGAAATCGGTCGAACTGTAGTATAACTTAGTAAAATTATTATTAATGCATAAAGAGTAAGCCACATGGTACAAAGTAAGTTTACAAAACAAGATTTTAGCAAAGATTTTGTATTGTTCAAAATGAAAAACGACACGTACTAACGAGTAAGCTGTTACTTAACAGCTACCAGAGTTGCGTTATATTACAAATTAATTCTATTAATCTTAGGTAGTAGTTAAAGAAATCTGCTCAAATACAAATATTTCCTTAATGGTTGTTACGTTATGTAGTACAAGTTAGTGCTACAGATTATACCGGTAAGTACGATACGTTAAAAATAATAGGTATACAAATAATAATTTTGTGTTGCAATTAAAATAAAATCCAAACGATTAGCTTAAAATAATTCTCATGCGTTTTGTTTAATTCACGTCTATCTACAAAGCATTCAAGTTTGTTCAAAGTAGTAGGTACTAATTTCCAAGAGCTTAGAATTTATGAAACATTCGCCATTTAATTAGAATCCTCAATGCATGTTTTACAGGACAGATATGTAAACTAAAATTATGCATTAATAGACAGAATATTGCGTATGGCATAAAAATTATTCGAAGCTAAATTTATGCTGCGTGAACTTTTAACAGCTAGTTTTAAGGACTTTGATTAAAGTAGGATTCTATTTGTTATAAAAAAAGGCACAGACCCTCAAATCGCACAACTTTAGTGAGTATTTAGACCCCGCTCGTATCCTGGACAGTAAATTCCTGCCCTAAAAACTAACCTTGAAGGGGTATATATTTGGACTTTATCCCTTACATAAGTTATGCTATCAAAAGCCTAGAAAATCTTATTAAGGACGCACACATTTATCGCTCCTATTCGTATTATTAAAAAGCTTTGAAATAAAAATTATAATATATAAAACACATTTAGTTTTTCATGAATTAACGAATAAGTTAATTATCGATTGTAGATCATTTTATGTGACTACTACTTATAAAATTTATTTTAACAACAAGGTAATATACATTTTATTCGATGAAAGGTAATAAAATTTAAAAAAAGTGATAACATCTACTTTAATATGATTCATCAGACATTAAAAAAAACATGTATAATTATAATTCTAGTATAACAATATAATATTAAGGAATTAAGGAAATTTATTGTAATTTCTTAATTATATTATTCGGGTCAAATCTTTGTAGTGAAATTGCCAAAAGTGTTCTGTATATATTCCTTATATTTAAATTGTGGCTGAAAGAGTTCATTTTCAATAAACTATTATTCATAATCTTGCGTTATAAAGTAATCAAAATACTTTATTCATGCTTGATTGTATATTTATTATCACCAGTAGTTATTTTAGAGAAAACAATACCAAATATTAATATTTAAATAGCGACAATATTCTAACCCACATATATCTCACAGATGACTCTACAAGAGCACAGTGCGTTGTTACAGTTATGTCAATAATTGTTCAAAATGTCCACCATATTCCAAATATTTGGTTGTTTTCCTGAAACTGCACTGTTATTGATATGTTCTATTGTGTTTAGGAAAATTTTGGACAACAGCTCGGTAAACATTTTATTAAAAATAGTATTTTCAGTTTACCTTTTTCACAGCAAGCTCAAAATATTGAGTACTAACTGAAAATTGTATATTTTGAACAGAGAGCGCGAATGTTTAGCAAATTATTGCATTTAGATATAGAATGATAAATAGAAATGAAGTTATAATATGCAGGGTGCTCGATTGAAAAAATTAAGGAAATGTGACCATGTATTTTGAATTACCCGCTATACCATGAAACACAAAATTCAAGAGTCTACTAAGAATTGTCATAAAGTTAAAAAAAATTGAATACCTAATATAGCACAGGGTTTCAATATCTTCAAAAATAATACTTAAAGTAGCAGTAATTTCTAAAGTACTTAGTATAACCTATTGTGTACTATATTGTGGGGATAGAAAAAGTGAGCAGAACCCAAAAATGCAATAATATGCAGGTGGTGCTTTTAAAAAATGGAGTTCAGCGTCTCCTGCACTTGAGTAACACCTTGTATACATATAATTAATTTTAAAATATACAGGCAGCTATTGGCCACAACTTTTGTCTGAAAACATTTTTCTCGCTTTAAAAATAAGGCCTTCATTGACCGAAGCCTTATCAAATGGACAGAGTGCATACAAATAAAAAAATAGGAAAAGTAGGTAAATCCTATATACCTATACTATATATATATATATATATATATATATATATATATATATATATATATATATATATATATATATATATATATATATATATATATATATATATATATATATATATATATATATATATATACATATATCATGGGACCTACATTCTAAAAATATTTAGATATTCACAGGGCGATTGACACAAACATGCCAACCCAAACCTGTGTTTTTTTTATGGAACACCCTGTATATTTTTGCATTTTTTGATAGAATTAACTTTGAAACCACGATGCGAGCGTTGTCACCACGATTTTGTAAATCTGTTTATACCACCGACTATTAATAATAGTCTACTAACAAACAAAGTGAGAAATTTTTCGAAAACATGTAAAACTATTCAGAATAATTAACTTACGCGAAATGTAATTTTTCTCAATTTTTCATATCTTCTCTTGCGGTGGGAGGATGTCGGTAAACTTTTTCTTTAACGTAGCCCCAAACGAAGAAATCAAGGGGCGTAAGATCCGGTGATCCGGCTGGCCAGTTTTGCACACGACCACGTCCTACCCACCTCATCGGATAATTTCTATCGAGATTTTGCCTAACGTTGATTGCATAGTATGGAGGAGCGCCATCCAGTTGAAACCACATCGTACGAATATTATCTACCTCGATATTTTCCAAAAGCTCGAGTAAATCATCTTCCAAAAACTGTAAATATCTTTAATTTATTTAAATTTATGTAAATATCTTTCTCCAGTAAGACTCACATCAAAGAAAAAAGGACCAATCATATTAAAGTGGATTATACCACCCCACACATTAACTTACCATCGATGCTGGTGATCAACAACTCTTAAGATGTGTGGATTAGTATCTGGATAGTGATGATAGTTATGTGTATTAATATTGCCATTATTGTGAATAGTTGCCTCATCCGTAAATAGAATGTTAATACCAAAATTGGGTTCGTCATTGACTTTAGCAGTTACCCATTGGCAGAAAGATTCACGATTTTGAAAATTTATTTCACTTAAAGCTTGATGTTGCTCGTTATGATAAGGATGCAATTGTTTTTTTTAAAGCTGCGAACTGCATTTCTATTTAGGTCTAGGTGTGTACTTAGCTCTTTGGTACTAATTTGCGGATTTTCTATAAGAGATGCCACAACTTGAAACTCAATTTCTTCATTTGGGCTTGTTTCTGCGTGCTTCGGATAATACAGACTTCCAAAATTTATAAATCTCTCAGCTACATTCATAAATGATTCTTCTCTAGGGGTATCGTTTACAGTACAAACGTGTAGCCAGCAAAGCGTTTCTTTGAGCTTCGCCGTAAATAAAGATCATATCGATCATTATTTCCTTGGAAAATTCATTTTATACAAAAATTGACAAAACGACAATCCAAAAACACAAACTAATGGAACAATATTTTAATGATTATACAAACAAAACAATAGATCAATTGTTCCTCTTTATTACGAGCGGCTAGCCTACCTGATTTGTTTTGTTGAATTCTATTGTCATAGTAAATTTGTATTTTAGAATATTTTTACGTAAAACTGTCAATAGCTCAAGAAGGGTCGGTCTTATGGCTATAAAACCAATTGTCAATTAGTATCTACTTTTCACGGGAATCAAAATGTAAAAAAATATACAAGGTGTTGCATTTGAAAAAGTTGAGAAAAATTACATTTCGCGTAAGTTAATCATCTGTATAGTTTTACATGTTTTCGAAAATTTTCCCAGTTTGTTTGTTAGTAGACTATTATTAATACTCGGTGGTATAAACAGATTTACAAAATCGTGGTGACAACTCTCGCATCGTGGTTCCAAAGTTAAACTCTATTTTGATACTAAAGTGACGATATCTGCAAAACGGTTAGTGATACAGATACGTATTTCTATACTTTCATTCAACAGTTAATTCAAAAATTCAAACATATACACATTAAAAAAACATAGGTTTGGGTTGGCATATTTTTGTCAATCACCCTGTATATACATAAATATTTTTAGAATGTAGGTCCAATGATCGTCTATTACGACACTAAAATTGGTTTTGATATCTCTTAATAGTTAAGGAGCAATCCTCCGTCCACGCAGTAGACACCACCCTATATATATATATATATATATATATATATATATATATATATATATATATATATATATATATATATATATATATATATTGTGTGTGTGTGTGTGTGTGTGTGTGTGTGTGTGTGTGTGTGTGATGTGTATGTGCGTGTTTACGTGCGTGCGAGCGTACGCGCGTGCTAGTATACGTGCGTGCGTACGTACGTGTGTGTGTGTGCGTGTGTGCGAGGGGGGGTGTGAGCGTGACTACTTGCGTGCGTGTTTGTATCGGGATGGCGGAAGCCGTCAGAGATAGGATGGTTGTTAAATTTAGGCAAAGTTGTGGAATTTAATGCTGATTCAGAAGATTTCCTAATTCCAAGCGGTTCCAAAGATACACGAAAATTTCGATTATCGTTTTTAATGTCTTGTGCCTTTGTTTTTATAGTTAAACAATCATACTTTACTGGAGCATCGGTTCTACAAGACTATAAAAAGCGAAGTTTAATACGGTGTTTTATTTTTTGGATACCATTGTCAGGCAAATCTTTTCAAATACCGACCTGGATTTTACAATTTTTTGATTTGAGCTCGTCATTAAATATCTAAGATCAATAATATTATTACGGTTCACTTGCAAAACGTTGACTTTATAATCTTTTATATTGCCTTTTATGCAAATACTAACGTCGGATCTTACACGGTTCCCGAAATCCCTGTACAAAGAGTCGAATTTGTAAAATGATACCTCTAGAACAGGGATTTCTCAAACTTTTGGCTCCACGAATCCCTGTTAAAGTTTCCAGATGACAGCGAACCCCTTAACGCTTAACTAATTAATCCCCCCCCCTCCCACAAGAAAATAATAAAATTGACTGTTGAAGAAAATAAGGTTTTTATTTCAATAAAAAGTAACAAATACAGTGTCAAAAGAAACATCTTTTTAATATTAATGTGATGGGTGGGCTTGTTTCTTATCGCAAATTGAGTCAATTTTAGGGATAATTTTGGACCATTTTAACCTTAATTGTAACTCGGTATCAAGTCGATTTGTGTATTTCGTTTTTATCTAGACCAGGTGTGAAAACCCACTCTTACATAAGTATGTTGTAGCAAAGGGTAAAAGGAAATTCACCGCTTTGCGTGAGAGTTCGGGATACTCTTCCTGTCTAGCAGCCAAAAAATCTTTCAAAGACATCCTTTTTAAATCAGCTTGAAGAGTTTCATCTACGGACATTTCATGACCGTTGTAATACTCGAGAATTTATGCTCTCGATCGAGACCACAAATGGGTTACGAATCCAGCCATCTTTAGCATTATCAATATCTGGAAAATACCTTTTCAGTTCGCCGGAGAGCTTATAAAGATGAAAAACAATTTCAGCCCTTATTTCGGAATCCACGGATAGGGCGTTCGTCGTAATAAATTCATGCAAAAGAGGAAAACATTCAAAGATATTTGATCTCAACCAAGTTTTCCAAAAATCTTTTTTTTTATAAATGCGTTTATTTTGTCCTGCACAGTGAATACACTGCACGTGGAACCTTGCATCGAAGCATTCATTTCATTGAGACAAGAAAAAATATAAGCTAAATAGGTTAATCTTTTAAGCCAGGTTTCATCTTCAAATCGGAATTTAAGGTTGAAGTCACTGTCTTTAAAAATTAATAGATTTCGTGACGAAGTCCAACAAAACGAGCTAATACCCTGCCTTTTGACAACCAGCGTACTTCACAGTGTAGCAGTAATGAAACATGTTCACTACCCATGTCTCGGCATAATAATGCGAAAAGTCTTGAATTTAGCGGACGCGCTTTTATGTAATTTATTATTTTTACGACCTCTGAAAGTGCTGCTTTTTAATCATTGGGCATTTTCTTGATCGCCAATCTCTGTGCAATGCATACTTTTGACCACAGGAGCGAGATTTTTAATCCTGGATATTAGTCCAGATATCCTTCCTGTCATGGTCTTTGCACCGTCAATCGATGTACCAACGCACTTTGTCCAATCTATGCCATGTTCTTCAATAAAATCATTAATAGTGTTAAAAATATCTTCTCCTTTCGTCGTTGACAAAACAGAAAATCTTCTTCACATATATTTCTATACACATATCTAACAAACCCAAGTAAATTCGGTAATCCACTAATATCTGTTGATTCATCAACATAAATCGCATAATAATTATTTTGTAATCGTTGTGCGAGTTGATTTTCAACATTATGTGCCATTTCGTGAATGCGACGTGCAATTGTATCATTTGAAAGTGGTATTTTATCCAGAAATTTCGAAAAAGTGTGTCCCAATACACAACTGACCATATCTTTAGCAGCTGGTAAAATCAATTCTTCAGCAATATTGTATGACCTTCCGGTCTTTGCGATTTTATATGCCACAAGGAAAGACGCACGTAAATATTCAGTAGTAGTCAAGACGGTTTTCATAGACTTTTTCGAAGAAGCCAACTCTTTCTTATTTCGAACAAAAAAATCTATAGGTTTGTGAACATACTGCGGATGTTTTGTTTCCAAATGTCTTCTCAGCAATGATGGCTTCATCGAGGTATTTGCGAGAACTTCTGAACGTATTACACACTGTGGCTCTGGGTATTGAGATTCTTCTTTGCACGTAAATCCAATTTTCAAATAGTCTTCGTCATATTTCCTTTTTTTTTGCCGATGATATGATTGTTTTTTTTTTGTTCTCTCGACTTTGCTGAATTTTCGTTTGAAACTGAACTTTCAGCAGAAGTAGACGCAATTTGAGTAGATGTACTTGGTACTGGTTGCAAACTGGCTGATAACGTTGTATTACTTGGACATTTTCTGCGTAATGACCCCGTTTTTAAGCATTCATTCATTTTCGAAACTAGCTAGCCGTTAGAAGGGTTTGCAAATATTTTGTTTTTATTTTGCTGCCAACCAAAACGCGCTCACACAATAAACTAAATTCTAAAACAAATGAATCAAACACTGAGCGGATCAGGCCATGTGCCGGGCGGGGCGTGCGAGAGCGAGCGACGAAGCCGACGAAACGAAATACGAATTCAGTCGCCCGCGCGCCACCATGTGTGTTGTACGTGCCTGCCAGTCATCAAGCCACCATTACGTAAATCTTGTCGCGAACCCCCTACCGTCGAATGGCGAACCCCTAGGGGTTCGCGTACCCCGCTATTATTCTGATGATCAACTTGGAGCATCCTAATAAAAGAAGTAACTTACCTGTACTAAACTAAAACGGTGTGTTTGGAAAAAGAACGTTTTTTAAAATGCCTTTTTCTCGGTTATGTCGGTTCCTTCTCTAAATACTATTCTTGTTTTAATTTGCATTGTTATTGAATAAATTATAAACTGTCCCATCTGTTTGCAAAGTAAGTTTATCTTGAAAGTGTTGTGTAAATATCGTCAGTTTGAAAAAAGCTAGAGATTTGGCCGACGTAACCACTTTTCTAAAACGGAGAGGAACCAAACCATTCTTTCTCGGGTAGCAAGTAAAACTGTAGAACCTCTGGCCATACGATGTCTGATACGATAATAATCCCTTACTGAAGGTGGAATTTGTTAATACACATACAAAGTCTTCTTTTATGCAACAAATGTGTGGCTTAATTAAACATATGTAATAATTATGAGGAAACCTTGACACTTGAAATTTATAATAATAATAATCATAAAAAAATAATAATAGTAATTTATTTACATGTTATAAACATAGTATTCACATTTGGCACATGGATAATCACGTTTAGATGTAATTAGAGTTACAATAGATTTTGAAAGTTAGAAGTACTGTGGTAAGCATTGTGTAGAAGGTGTAGTTTTGTCATTTTTTTAAACTGTAACTATAAAAATTGTTTTTAATGAACGAACAGAAGTTCATCGTAATAACAATTAACTGTATTTATTTAAAATTGACTTTTAAAGTACCGGGTGGCCAACTAAGAACGGCCGTCGGCCATATCTCAGGAATGGATTATAGCACAGGTTCGGGAAAAAAATTTTTATAACGAAAGTGGCCTCGAGAAACGCTTGGAAATTATTTTCAGAATTGTAGGTCCACCGCTAGAGGGCGTATTTGACAGTTAAAATTTTAAAAAGCAAAATTTTTAAACATTTACTCAATTAAGGGGCATATTAAATATTATAATCAGATACCTCGACAACTTCTGCATATTTTTTTATTTGACAAGTTTTAGTCTCTTAAAATAAGGGTGGGGAAGAGTGGGAACCTTGTTACAGGTTCTGCTTGACCGATTTTAATAAACTTGATATTGTTTGAAAGAGCTTTTGTTAAACAATAGAAAATTTGTAAATTTGAAGCAATGTGATTAATAACATAAATGCTAGAGGCCGCTGTTTAATATTTTTTTAATATTGTGTTTTCTCCTTACAATTTTAAATGGAAGCATAAAAATTTAAGTATGTCTTTAAAAAGTAGACTAAATTCATTATAAAACAGTAAAAACTGCAAGCCAATATCTTTTTCCTATCCTGAGATATCGTAAGAAACAGGTAAATGCGGGAATTGTTCTTCCAACGTCTAGTAGGCTAGTTAGCGTTAACGGGAAATTATTAAATTTAGCTTGGATGAAAAGGTCTTACATTGATCTGCAGTGATTTAAACTGTTGTCATACTAATGTTATGGTTGCCGCTAGATTACCTAAATGTAATGCTGTCGCTTTTAAGAATGAGAACAAATTATAAAATAATAATGTGATAAATCTAACATTTTTTTAATTATATAAGAACGTTATATTTGTTTTCAAGCGATGTGTTAGTAAATCAAAAGCATAAAATATCAATAAAAACCGATATTTGCCCAGCAACAACAAATACAGTTTAAAATATGAATTACGATTTACTGATGACAACAAAATTAATAAAGAGGGCTATGTAACATATAAAATAAATTCCCTGTTGAAAACAAGCAAGCTATGATTTTCACGCATATGTCAAAAATTATTCATCGTGTTGCATTTAATAGACTTTCTTTATCTTTTCGTACCAAAATGATTCTTACAAATGAAGAAGTATTTGATATGTTGGCAGTTTATTTTGAATGTATGAGAAATGCAACCGTTGCTGCTAGAGTGTATGCATTGGCAATACCCAAACAGACGGAATCACAGCAGAAGGGTTTTTCTCCGACTCGCACACCGTGTGCGTATTACTGGAAATGTGAATCTTCCTGCGTACCGAAGACAACGCAGAGGTAGAACAGAGGAAAATGTTATTGATGTTTTAGCTTATCTAAACGTTAACCCTCATTCAAGCACCAGAGCTATAGCTAGAGACTTGGGTATATGCCGAACCACCGTCCAAAATATTTTAAGAGAACACAGGTGACCACTTATTTATTAATGCATGTTTTATTCGGTATTATAATGATAAAAATGTTTTAATTTTTTTCGTTTGTCGTTATATGTTTCTCATTTTGATCGTACCGAAAATGTCATTACATCAAAGTTAACTTGTGACCACATGACTAATGTATTTGCCGCCATTTTATGTCCAGTTTCAATAAAATACCAAATTATTTAATGAAATTATCTTATGCTATGTGAATAGATTTTAACTAACAACATGATAATTAAGTGAGGCAAAGTAAAGTAAAAAGGTGCCAATAATAAAAAATAATGAAAGGACGGGCGAAAAAAATTCGTAATAACATTACGAGAGTTAATGCATTTAAAGTCCTTTTTCGTTTACTAACAACGAAGGACTTCAATGTGTCTTATTGATCTGATTACTTTATAATATATACTATTTTAGATTGCACCCATATCACATGGTCCTACACCATAGTTTGAATGCTCAAGATTTCAATACCAGGTTGGATTTTTGCAACTGGCTCTCAAATATGATACACGACGATCCTGAAATACTTTCACGAATTATGTGGACAGATGAGGCTACTTTTCATAGTGATGGTAGTGTAAATCGACATAATATGCACTAGATGCATGAGGACCAACATCAGGGTCGTTGGTCTGTAAATGTGTGGTGCGGGATTCTAGGTGGATAAATAATTGGGCCTTTTTTTTAATGAGACTGTTAATGGAGAAAGATATTTAGATTTTTTAAGCAACGAATTGCCACTTCTTTTAGATGACGTACCCTTGGCCATTCGTCGTGACATGTTCTTGCAACATAATGGGTGCCCGGAACATTATTCTAGAGATGTTCGAATTTCTTAGATCAATCATACCCTGAAAGGTGGATAGGACGTTTATTTATTTGGCCACCAAGGTCTCCAGACCTAACTTGCTTAGATTTTTATTTGTGGGGGCGAATAAAAGATCTCGTTTATGCCGATAGACCCACAACAAGAGCTGACATGATTGAAAGAATACGACAGAAATTGAAACTGCTGTTCTCTCCACCCGTCAGCGATTGATTTCATGCATTGAAAATGATGAACATCTAGGGCGACACTAATTACGTAGTTATTTATTTAAGGTTTTAATTGTTAGATTTGTCACATTATTATTTTATAATTTGTTCTCATTGTTAGTAGCGACAGCAGTACATTTAGGTAATCTAGCGGCAAGCAACATTAGTATGATAACAGTTTAAATTACTGCAGACCAATGTGATCTTTTCATCCAGGCTAAATTTAATAATTTCCGTTAACGCGAACTAGCTACTAGACGTTGGAAGAACAATTCCGCCATTTACCTGTTCTTACGATATCTCAGGATAGGAAAAGATATCGACTTTCAGTTTTCACTGTTTTATGGAATTTAGTCTACTTTTTAAAGACCTACTTAAATTTTATGCTTCCATTTAAAATTGTAAAGAGAAAACACAATATTAAAAAATATTAAACAGCGCCCTCTAGCATTTATGTTATTAATCAGATTGCTTCAAATTTACAAATTTTCTATTGTTTAACAAAGCTCTTTCAAACAACATCAAGTTTATTAAAATCTGTCAAGCAGAACCTGAATTAAAGGCGTTTTTTCGTAACAAGGTTCATCTCCCCACCTTATTTAAGAGATAGACTAAAACTTGTCAAATAAAAATATGCAGAATTTGTCGAGGAATCTGATTATAATATTTAATAGTTCGTAATTGAGTAAATTTTGAAAAATTCTGGTTTAATTTTAACTGTCCGCCCTCTAGCGGTGGACCTACAATTCTGAAAATAATTATCAGCTTTCTCGAGGCCACTTTGTTATAAATTTTTTCCGAACCTGTGCTATAATCCATTCCTGAGATATGGCCGACGGCCGTTCTTAGTTGCCTCCGGTACATACAGTTTAAGATTAACTCTTTAGTTGTAAATATCACTTTAAGTTTGAATGCATTGTGACTTGTCTCCTCGATAGCTCAGTTGAAGAGCCCCACTAAGCATAGGTCGTGGTTCTCTACTAATTAATCGTTTACTGTATGTCTTTCGAATTAATTTTTAAATACAGTTAATTATTATCATGTTGAACTAATGATGATGAATTATATATTATATATATATATATATATATATGATATATATATTTAAGCCGATTGTTCAAAACGAGTTTCCAAAGTCTCATTTGCCATCCTCAGGTTGGTAACTTTCTACTCCTGCTTCGAGTTACTCGAACTGAACTAACTTCCTGTTGTGTGTACTACTGATTACGTACCCAATTGTTTCACTTACTGCTTTCACTGCTTTCGCTGCTTTCACTGCCTTCACTGATTTCACTGTTTGCTTCCCTGTTTTCACTTCTTCTTTTGTTGATTCTGTTTTATGTGTTGTGGATTTTAGTTGTCTAAAGATTAATGATGTTTTCCATATTGATCGTAGTCTCAGAGCATTGTCTCTTGTGTTGAGATTATGTGGATGTCTCTCAATCTCTATGGCTTCTCTGATAATTCTAGCTGTAAAGTGCTCGGTGCTTGTCCGCAAATTTAATTTTGTGTCCTGTTGTGGTTACGTGTTGGGCAAAGGATGATGTCTCTTGAATTTTATTAACCGCGTTTTTGAGTTCTTCTATCCTTGGGCTGATTTTTCTGTTGGTATGTCCAATATACGATAGCAGCCTCCACATGGAATCTCGTACACTCCTTGACGCTCCAACGAGATCTTGTCGTTAGGATTTCTTAAGAAAGAATTAATTTTTCGATACGCCGTGAAAGTTGTATCGATTTTATATTTTTTAAGAATACGGCTAATCTTGTCAGTTGTTCCTTTGATGTATGGTAGGTCTGTCGTCGCAGTTGCAGGGTCATCTGGTTCTTTGTCTTCTCTACTTGAAGGCCTCAAAATCCTTTGTATGTCGTAGTGGTGGAATCCATTTCTAAACCAAGCCTCTCTTATTTTTGTCATCTCTTCTTTGATGTTGTCGGCCTCTGATAATTTCTTCGATCGATTGGTCAGCGTCTTGATGACAAATTTGAGTTGACTTAGAGGATGATGCGATTTGGCGTTAATGTATCTGTCCGTGTGCGCAGGTTTCCTGTAGACCGTGTGGCCTAGGCGTCCGTCTTCATTCTTCTTAACTATCACGTCCAGAAATGGTAACTGATCAATTTGTTCTATTTCCATTGTGAACTTGATATTTTTGTGCACGTTGTTAAGATGTTCCAAAAACACCCTGAGTTTTTCCTGTCCGTGGCTCCAGATGACAAATGTATCACCTACGTATCTCAACCATAGCGTCGATTTATGTGCTGCTGAGTGTAGTGCTTTCTCCTCAAACTTTTGAATGAATAGGTTTGCAATAACTGGAGATAAAGGTGACCCCATTAGTGCTTCTGCTTTCTGCTTGTAACGGTATCCATTGTACATAACATAGGTATTAGTTAGGCAGTGTCCAGCTCAACTTATTATATGGTCCGACGGTTTATGTCTCCTTTGGATGGTCTCAAGTGCCTCGTCGACTGGTACATTTGTGAATAGTGATACTATATCGAAGCTGACTAGGTTTAATCGCGTGCTGTTGCAGAATCTCCATGAAATGGTCATATCTTCGGGCATCTAGACGACTTTTCTCTCGGTATCAGTATTTTCTGGGTGTCTTCATCAATCCGTGGGTCTATAATTTTCTTCTTCGTTGTTGTTACCACGTCGTGGGATCCGTGGCTATCGGTTGGTATGCTGCATCATCCAGCAACGCTGTTATCTTCAGGTTGTAGTCTTCACTGTTCATTACTACTGTCGCGTTTCCTTTGTACGCCGGTAAGATTATAGTATCCTGGGTATTTCGCAGGGATGCATACTCTTCGTGAGATAAATTCCTCTTTGGAGCTTGTGTTCTAAGCACGTGCAAAACCTGTTGACGTATTATTTTGGGTGTAGTGTTGTCGAGTCTGGTTATAGTTGCTTCTATTCCACATATTATTTCTTCGTTGGGTATGGTGCTACTGCGAAGTTGAAACCCTTTGCTCGGGTTTAGGGTACATAAGCAGCAGCACAGACAACAGGAAGTTAGTTCAGTTCGAGTAACTCGAAGCAGGAGCAGACAGTTACCAACCTGAGGATGGAAAATGAGACTTTGCCGAAACGTCGTTTTGCAACAAACGGTCTCAACGTTAGGATACCGAGATTTTCAAATGAGTTCTGGCATGGCTCCCTGAAAGCCTTGTTGTCCATCACTCTAACTACACGTCTCTGAATTGCAAATATTTTTTTCGCCGCTTCAGATTTTCTCGAAATTAATACAGCATAGACAACACTTTGGAAATGACCGAAATAGGTAGTTTTCGAAGGTAGTTGGATTACATGCGTAATCCAACTCAATCTGGGGTCAATGAAAACTCCCAATAGTTTGCGATTATTAATAATGCTTAAATATTTAACATCTCTAAAACTGCGCCATAAGGTTTGAGTGTTATTGTGTCCCCAACGTTAAATGTACTCGAACCATTTGCATATAGTATAAGCCTGTTTTACGACACATTTTCAAATATCTCGTTTATAAATACTATAGAAAGGATCGGTCCCAGAATCGAACCCTGCGGAAAATTTCTAAGAACGAGTAGGTTAGTAGAGCACAAGCCTTTACACTTGACTATTTGAAATCTACCTATGTGGTAAGATTGTATTAATTTTAATGTCACTGTGTCAAATCCATAGTACTTTAGTTTTTCAACAATTAGAGATGGATCAACACAATGGAATGTTTTTTTGTAAATCTCAAAAGGTAGCCTTTGCATAGCTATTGTTTTTAAATGCGTCAAGTATGCAACTGATAAACTCTGTTGTTGAGTGATTTTGTCTGAAGCCGAATTGATTTTTGTTTAGAATACTGGTTTGTGCGAAATAATTTAAATATTTGCATTTTAAGTAGCGTTTCTATTTTTGAGAGGATTGGAACTATTGAGATTGGTCTATAGTTCGAAAGATCGTTCAATTTGCCTTTTTGGAATACAGGTGTCACTATTGCGTCTTTCAATGCCCGTTCTGATTATGTCGTTAATCAGAATTGTAAGTGGTGGAATTAAGTTAATAACAGACTTTATGATTTTTTAATTTAGTCCGTGGATATGCAAAACGTTACTGTTCAATAGGTGTGTTATTGATTCAAGAGTTTCAATTATTGAAACTTCTCGAAAGGAAAATTTGGTATCATGTCGGTATCTGTTTTGTTCAACAATGCACTGACTGGGATGCAATTTACATTTACCATGTCAGATTGAATTTTATTTGTAACGTTTACAAAAAAGTTATTGAATTGATTTGGAGTAATAAAACAAGTATGTAAGTTAGTAGTTAAGTGATGTGTTCTTTACCTGCTCAAGGCCCAGCGCGCTTGTTAGGGTTTGACGAATTACTTGTGAATCTATTGTTGGCTTTTTTTGCATTAAGTATTGCTTGCTTATACTTTGATTTGTGAATTTTGATTGATTCACTTAGACATAAACTGGCATCAGAAGACTGCAACTCACAATGGTAGTTTAAATCATCATGCATGTTTTTCAATCCACTATGAAACAAGTGGACATAGTTTGTTTAATATTAATGACTTTGTATTAAGTTTATTTTATTTTTGAAAAATATTTCAGTTTCTGTCAAAAATCACATTAAAGTAGAAAATATTAATTAACAAGAAAATTGTCGATAATAGGTATAGGTAATGTTATAGCCAAACGATGCATAACTAAATGCTGCATCTATTCATCCAATAATATACATGGTGTCACATTTGAATTAACAAAGTGTTTCAACTTTGAAAATTGTTTAATAGTTCATAAAATTTTGAACACCATGTATGCAATAAATCAATTGTCAATGAGTATTTCAAAAGTATAGTTCTTATGCTTCTGTCTACTCCAGAAGCACTTTCCATCAGTCAAAAATAAGTAAGACAAGCAGTGTTGAAAATAGGGTTACATCTTTCAAAATTTTGAAAAATCAAGATATCTAAGAAACAGTTGAAAAAGGTATAGGAAACCCTTATAAGACATCCTAAAATTTTGTCAAGAATCCAAAAGTAAAATAATATACAGGGTGTTCCATTTAAAACAAGAAAGTTAGTGGCGACTTCGGTATAACCGGAAGTAACTAAAATATTTTAGAATGAAAGAGAATCTTAAATAACCCTTAAGTCCAAAAATTCAGATTTATAAATTGTTTCTAACCACATAAACTTCTAACGAACGCCTACCGTGGAAAACCCTGTATAGTTATTATCCCTTGTGCCTGATTTGATTGTGATTATTAAATTATGTGATGCAATAAGGTCCTTACATTTTTGAACTGTTTTGCAATCTCTTCTAAAAGGTATGTTAAAATCTCCCACGGTAACAATAAGTTTGCTTTCCTTTGTTAATGTAGTTAGTGTATTTTCTAAGACTTCCAACAAGTTATCGAAATCACCATTTGGAGGTCTGTAAAAAACATACCAGGTGTACAAATAAGAAAGGCGACCGGTCATAACTCAGAAACTATTTAAGATTGAGCAGTGAAATATAATAAATGTGGTCAATAGAAAATGATGGAAATTATGTTGAATTTCCTACCATTGCTGCCAGAGGGCGTTTCACTGATTTCTAATTGAAATTCCCATTTTTTGGGCAAGTTTCCTTAGTAATGTATTTACAAAGATATATTCATCGTAAACAAGTGATCAATATTTAAAACTTTGTTTAACGAATTTTTACGATTACTGTCAAAATAAGGGAGGGGGGCACATAACGTGTTACTGGAGAAAATCGTGTGACTTCGAAACGGGTTGCTTGAATTTGTCAAGATTGGTCTCATTGGTATTACCAAACAAATCCAAAACCACAACAATATCTTGTTTCCGTCCACCAACAGAGGGCGCATCTTATTGAAGGAACAAGACGGTCGACTTTTCTAAAAAAATTCAAATGATACCAAATGTTTTTTTTACTGGTATTGGAAGGAAAGTTAATAACGAAGTATTAAAAAAAATTATGTCAACATCTCTTATAGAACCGAAGATATAGTCAAAATGTGGTAATGTAACAGGCAATTCGAGGTATAGACAAATCGTACGCTTAAAGTAAATAAGTAGGCTATAAAAACTTTAGTTTCTTTCAAAATTTCTGTGGTCCTGAAAGGAACCGATTTAATAAATAATGCTTTTAATGAGTACTCAAACTGCCCACCATCATTTTCAATATACAACTGGATCTTACGTTTTGTGGACTGCATTGCACGTTCAATCTCTGTCACCGGTATTGAACGTATTCCCTCTTGAATCCTATTTTGTAGGTCTTCTGTTGTCGTCACTCTTGTTTGATATACCATATCCTTCAACCGGCCCCATAAATAGCAAGTTAAATCTAGAAAACGAGGAGACCAGCAAAATATGCTCCCTTTACCTATCCACTTGCCTGGAAATGTTTCATCAAGATGTCTGACATTTAACGATTAAGGTGCTCGACACCCATCATGTTGGAAGAATATTATCTTTCTAGTTTGAAGGTCAATATCTTCAAGTAGACCGGGTAGTTCGTTTTCAAGGAAGTCTAAATAGATCCTACCAGTCAATGCTCGTTCGACCACCAGTGGTCCAAGAATTTTTCCGGTAATTATTCCATACAGGACATTAATTTGCCACCTACATTGGTGCAGCACCTCGCGTAGCGAATGAAGATTGTCTCTCGACCAGTAATGCATATTGTGCAAATTTTCTTTTGCCGTCGCAACTAAGAAAAGCGGCCGGCCATAACTCAGAAACTATTTGAGATTGAGCAGTGAAATAGAAAGCTTATAATAAATGTGGCGAAGAGAAAACGCTGGAAATTATTTTTAATTTCCTACCATTGCCGATAGAGGACGTTTCACTGATTTCAAATTGAAATTCCCTGGTAAAATTTAATAAATGGCAAATGAATACGTGGCAGTTCACAAATACTTTCTTTTTAAAACCTATTTTATGTATTAGTATCTACAAAGTCGAGATGTTTTTTCATTAAAACCATTACCTCTCCAACCTTTTTCGAAATTCGGTAGTGCATGTCGGCCAGTTTGTAGTTATTTAAAACTTATAAGGTTGCATCATGTGTGTTTAACCAATGTTCAAAAATACAGATGATATCTTGGTAGAGATCATCTTTAGTAAAATCTGCTTGTAAAAGTTCTTTTTTGTTACGTATGTGTTGTGCATTGATATGAAATAGCTGTAAAAGGCTACAGCGTCTTGTGTCAGAACTTACTAGCAGTTCCCTTTGATGTTTCGGCTAAACTTTATTAAGATGATGTTTAAAAAGCTAAGTAAAATCTATTTGCCCCGTATGTTCGGACTCAGGAATTTTTCTTTATAACTTTCAGAAACTCCAAGTTTGAAGGAATTGTATGTCATGTCTAGTCGGTACCATCCCATTATTGTTTAAAAAATTCGTAATTTTAAATATGTCGATATTGGGACATATTCTGGTTACGAAAAATACGCAATGTTGTGAACACAAACATTGCGCCTAATAAGTTTAATACAAAAATCAAATCCAAAATATTATTTTATGCCTTCTTTCTGTACTAGGGCATATGCAGACCGCAAATGCGTCCGAAATCTATGCGTTTTCCGGCCTAGGTAAATAGTACTAAGTTACAGTTGATATTCGTTGTAGTTACAGAACTGATAGGATATTCGACGTCATCGACATTTGACATAACACAAAGCCTAACCACGTTACCGTGGACGTGTACGCATCCGTTATTATGTCCGTATTAGTTCCTTATAAACTACAAATTACTTCTATAAATTATTATAAAGTCAACAAATTGGTAAGTTACCTAATTTCGCAATTGTATTTTTTAGGTTATATTAGTTCCTGTCAGTTGTCAGTATTGCCAACTTAATTTCAACAGGTATGAAATTTTAAAAAGTAAATTTTGTTTATTGATTTTAATAAGAATTGTTGACGCCGGCACAAAAAAATCTTGTGTATCACTCTGCCATAAAATGGTCTGCGAGTAGTTATAAATTTGCAGACCTCGACTTCGTCTCAATCTGCAAAGTTTATTTGTGCTTGCAAACAGCCATGTTCTAGCCTTGTAATGCAAATAACTATTGTTAGGTTGAATAAAATAAAATAAATAAAATAAAAGGCATCGGAAAAAAAAAATCAGTTTGGACTTTTATTTACTAGTATCAGGTGTGTGAAATGCATAGAATCACACTCCACCAAAGAATATCCGAGAAAAACCAAAGACGATAAAGTTAAATGTGTAAATTGCGGCGGAAACCATCCGTAAACTATGGAGGCTGCCGAATACACAGACAACTACAGGAAAAGCTATTCCCACGATTAAGATGCAATGCTACTTTGCATAACCGATCACCTACCCAAGAGTTTCATGTTCCTGTGCACACGTATGCTCAAAAAACAAAACAAAAGATCCTACCTCCACAATCTACGCAAAACCCGACTAATTATCCACCTCCACAGATCCAAACCACATCTCTAAACCAACAACTAAACGATATAGAAGAACTAAAATCAATGATGCAAAATCTAATCACGCAAGCCCAACACACCCTCAGCAATGCTAAGAAAAACTGAGAACTCTTTCGTAGCAGATTAAGTAAATTAACAAATTTTAAAATGCCATTAAAAACGTTAAAGTACGATGTTAAAGAAACTACAATAGTATTAACCAAGGCATCCAACAAACAGCTTGGGAAGCTTCACCCTCGATAAAAAAAATCCTTCCCGTCAACTCCTATCCCTTAGTCATAAAATACAAATTTTAAATGAAAAACGTTCAAATACGATGAAATTTGCAGATCAGAAGACAAATAGATTATAAAGATCTACTAAACAGCTTAACGAAACTTTTTACGAACAAAATGAAGTCATTCCTAAGCAGTCAACTCCTAATCCACTTAGTCATAAAGACAACATAAATAAAAGGACCCTATACACATAAAACCAAATGCACAATATTGCAGATCAGAGAAAGCAGAAGTTTTGCACTAGACAGCAATGTATTAAACCTTTCCTGTAGAAGCAGATTGCAAAAATTATAAGAGCTATTAGATCTCCATATGAGCCACCGATACAAACAATTTAAATGGAAGATTCGAGGAAATAATGCAGATCAAAGACAAACTGAAAGGCTTGATTTGAACTTATACAGACAATGTATTCCAACAACTTCCTGTTATAACAATTCCTATCACAAGATCTCAAAATGCTAATAGACTATTTCATATTTGAAAGTCTCGCAAATAACTATCAAAACCAGGAAAGACACTACTGAAATCTCCTAAACATCTTAAACATTTGAGAGTTCAGAAATAACAATCAAGCAATCGGATGAACACTAATTAAGCATCTGGATTTCGCACTTACACAAAATCCTCAACAAATTCACTGTTATAATCAAATCCAACGACTCAAGATCAGATACTGCATTAGATTATACATCTCCCAAGTTTCGAAAAGTATGGTAAATAACTAGGTGAAACAGGATTACAGACTTTCTACAATCTCAAAAATATATGAATTTTATCTTAAATTCATTTGAGAATATTTAATTACTAAAACGAATCAAGCAATATTAAATATTTGAAAATTTATATCTCCTGTACTAGTAGCTTTAGAATAAGCAGGTTAGTTGCATTCATAAGAGTGGCTGGTTGCCTAGAAAATATAAAAAACATAAAAAATGCTTGTAGAGAATTTTGAATAAATCAATTTTGAATAATTAAGTTTGACCCTTTAAATGTTGGCAAATTTATACCATAATTTATTACGCAAAGAAATCTCTTTAAAGAACCTTTATTTAACTAAGCACATCTATTTCCAATTCTTTTACATCTTGAACGGTATCCGAAATATATATTTCTACAAAAAAAATGTATATGTGACTGTAACTGCGGCCATACTCAATTTCGAAAGTTTTAAAAATTGCATTTCATGCGAGTTTGAATTTGATCAAAATTGTAAGTACATTTTCGGCCGGCTATTGACAGACAGTCACATAGACATTTTGGAAAATTTTTTAAAAAAATTTTTTCGGGTTCAGTAAGTCTTAAAACGAATATACAACTTTCATTATCTGCTGTACCTCAGGACAGTGTGTTGGGGCCTGTCTTATACCTTATATTCACAGCAGACGTACCAACCACAATTTTAACTTCAACCGCAACTTTGGCTGATGACAGGGCTGTCATAACCTCTCATAGTAATCCTATAACTGCGTGCCGCCATCTGTAAGACTGTCTAAATAAAGGTCAACAATGGCTTGAAGTATGGAGAATCAAAGACAATGAAAGCAGATCGCAGCATGTCACCTTTACCCTGAATCGCGATAACTACTCGCCCATTACACTCAACGGTCAAATACTGAAACATACTGATTCTGCAAAATACTTGGGACTTAGATCGACGTCTCGCTTGGAGAACCCATATCTTCTCCAAACGCAAACAGCTTGGGCTCCAATTCATAAAGTTCTATTGGATGATAGGAAGAAGATCTAAACTGCCTTAGAAAACAAACTTCTAATCTACAAGGTATTGTTAAAACCTATTTGAACTTATGGAATCTTTATATGGGGATTAGCTAGTATCTCCAACTTGACCATCATTGAGAGATTTCAAAATAAAATTTTACGTACTATAGTCTGTGTCACGTGGTATGTGCCAAACAAAGTGATATCAAGTCACACGTGCACTCCAACTCTAAAAAAAGAAATATAAAAGTCTGCCCAAAAATATAGAGACCGATTATCGGCTCATCTCAACCAATAAGTTAACACTCTAATGGACGAAAACCAACAATCCAAACGCCTGAAGCGATTTAAATCAAACGCACGTTTAACACATTTTGAAAACGCTATTTAGTTATTACTTAACTGTAATTATTTAAGTTAACCTTTCTTATTATTCTTGTTATTCAAACTTATTATATTTGTAATTTTCTAATAGGGTTTCTCAATGCACGTCCAAGAGCAATTAGCAATTGAAATTGCTACTTGCACTAATTGTTATAGGCACCACACAAAATACTTATTATCCTGTATAAATAGGTTAGATTGTATATTAGAGGAGTTAAAGAAAAAAGGAAAAATAAATTGTAAAACTACAATTGATCATTTATATTTCACTGCACTAGGTATTCAGTTTATATTTTTTATCAGGTTGGAAGATAGCACTTTATAAATTATGCTCCTGAAGTTTGCACTCCATACATTGAGTAAAATTCCAGTAGGAAGTCTTAAAAATGTACGTATTATAAATTAAAAAGGATACAATGTGCCGACGAAGTGGTTGTTTTAGTTTAAATTTACGTACAAAAATTATGCCACTCACACCTTTTCCATTCTGCTTTCCCTTCCTTTGGTAATACCAACCCAGAAATACAGACGAAACAGTTAAATAAATAAATATATTTAATATTCTTTTAGTTAAGATTTTTATAATGAATGTAATTAGAACATCCAAGTAGATACGCTAATTATAAATTTTTTCCATTCGAGCAATAGGTAAAAAAGTATAAAAAGAAAAGCATACAGCAGTGAAATTTTCGTTTTAAGTCTGTGTAAAAAGTTAAATAAATCTTAGCAACAGAACGACTGTAGCTTTGAATCTTTTGCATCCACCAAGATACACAAATACTTCAAAACCTAAAACAACCTTCTTAAAGCAGTGTACATTACATATCTCAGAGATGTCTATTTTTTATTAAATTATACTAGTGCTATTAATAAACGAACTATAAAATTAAAGTGGAATACTATTTCAACTCAAAAGTAACGTATGTTATATTTAAATGAATATAACTTATAATATATGAGAACAGAAATATGTGTATAAGTTTTGACAAATATTTAAATTGGAATTTTTATAGTCTGTATTGATCAAACTTTTTTAAAGTTACATTTGAAGGGATAGTTCCTTTTTGTGAAGTAAATGTAACGCTTAAAACTACATCTTTTATGGCATAACTATTTCGCTTATCTCTTATAAGCTAAATTAAATTTTAATTGTAATATGAATACTAGGTTTTTAATTAATGGTATATTTCGGGGACTATTCTCTCAAATTTGACTAAACGTCTCAAATGTGACACAATTTAAAACCCAAAAATATATCTTTAAAACAATTAAAATGTATAGGCATAATCAACAAAAAAGCACTATTCTTCACGTTTTCCTTTAGTATTCATAAAACACTTTGATATGTTTTAACGTTAGGAGCTTTTGCTATTCAGAAAAGCGATATGTTACCTCACCATGTCAAGTGGTGGAATTTTAATTTTTTGGTAATGATACAAAGAATTGTCTCTGTTACACCTTTTCGCAAAGTAAATTATTTTAGTAAGATTAGACACTTGCCATTTTGTATACGTTTTAAAGTATTTCTTAAAGAATTAAAAATAAAACGAGGCGTTTTATTAGCATACTTTCAAAAAGTTTAAGAATATTCCTGATTCTACCTTTTGGTCGCAGTATTCAACGTTGAAGACGATGGTAATTGTGAACCATAACGTTATCATTCGTAAATTTAATAAACTCACACATTTTCTTAAAGGTATAAAATATCGTTATAAGCCTAAGGTCCTTGGAAAGAAACCGTTAATTTTTGACAGAGCTCCGGATAATTTGTTCTTAATGATAAAAGTTAGTAATTATATGGCTTTTAGTTGTCTAAGTTGCACTTATATTGAGAGTACCTGAGACATATAGTGCCCATCTAAACTCCCCCCCCCCCCCAACCTATTATGTTAATCATAAATCTGAAATTAATAACACTTTGGGCAACCGAACTAAAGCACATACATAACGTTTTTGATCGTGTTCATTAAAAATGGCGGACAGTCGCTATTTTGTACAATAATTTTAAATGCGATCATATGGCAGGGGTTCAACCCAAAAACTCCAATTAATGTTTTGAGGTTTTTGGGTTAAAATTCAACTCCGCCTGCGGTACCATTGGATGGATTGAATAGCTCAGTGGTACTGTTGCCGGTCCCTAGCCCGGATAAAGGAGGAGGGATATTTCTGAAGCAGGCTATCAACCTCCTGGAGATGTATACAAATATTGCTTACAGAACTGCTAAATAATCCTCGGAGCACATATAATAACGACACGACCAGAAAACGGAAACGAAAATGGAAAAAGAAAAATATAACACGAATGGCTACATGGAATGTAAGATCATGGAATATAAAGGATCAGGAGATTTTGTTAGAGACGGAAAAACACCAAATTGACATATATTCCCTGTCAAAAACGAAAAGGAAAGGTAAAGGAAAGATACTATACAAAAACTACGCATTATTCTACAGTGGTAAAGAAAAAAATTAACGAGCACAATCTGGAGTTGGAATTCTAATATACTCAAAATAATAAGACATGATTGACAACATACAGTACATAGACGACTCTGTAATGCAGGTTACTCTTAAAATTGGCAATGAAAAGTTAAATATCTTAAGTATATATGCACCAGATATGAGCAAACTTGGAGAAGAAAGGCAAAACTTTGAAAAAGTAGAAGGAACCATAAGTAACCCCAGTACAAATACACCTTTAATAACTCAAGGTAACAAAGATCAATAATAGATTTTATAATAACAAATTCAACATCGAATCCCTTGGAAATGCAAGCACAATAACGGTATATCAACAGAGACTGAAATAAAAAATAGCCAACAATAATATAGTAGAGCAAAGGAACGTAAACCAGGCATGGGAAAATTCAAATACAACATAATATCAAGTGCAACTGAAGCGATAGGAACAAGAAAAATTAATATAAATGGTAAGAAATGACAAACCCTGGTTTACAGAGCAAGTAAAAGAATTGGCCAATGAAAAACGGAAAGTATACATAGGATATAGAAACTTGAAGACACCGCAGGAATATAACACATACGAAGAAACCCGAAATAGAGCAAATCGAGCGATTATGGAACTCAAAGGAAAATACTGGAGAATTTTTCATCAGAAATGCAACACGACCTTTATGGAAGACAACAAAATATGGAAAAGGTCAATAAACGAAGAAACACAAGTAGCCAAAATCAGCCCAGAAAAACGGAGTCTATGTCAAGGAGATGTATAAAGAACAGACGGAAGACGTAAACGATCAGGAAGAAAACCAGGGCGAAGAGATAGCAGAATGCAATGATGAAATACACCATTTACAGATAACATTAGATGAAGTACAGTAGTGAAAAAATTAAAGAACAGAAAAGCTCCAGGTACAGACGACATTAGTAACGAAATGATGCAGACTCTTACTTAAATTCAAAAGAGCTGCCTAAAAATACAACATGATCTTATTTGCAGAAAAAACCAAATCACTGGTAATCTCAAAAGGCCTCATTAGATGCAAACTGATGGCTGGTGATGGGACAATAGAACAAGTCATGAAGCTGAATTATTTGGGCACTCAGTGACCGAAACTTAGCCGATGAGGTTAGCGTAAACTCCATAAAATCATAAAGGATATCTGGAAGGTTAAGATATGTAGTGTGGAGAAATAAACATATGTCAACAGAAAGCAAAACAAGGATCTATAAAACATGTGTGAGACATATTCTGACATATGCAGCTGAAACTCGGGCGGAAACATCTAAAACCAAAAAAGCTGATGAGAACTATGGAAATGAAAACTTTAAGGGTAATATAAGGAGGAACACTGCGGGATCACATCAGAAGTAGCAACGTAAGAGAAGAATTACAAATAGAAAACGTAGACAGATGGAACGGATCCAGAAGGCGACAAAGGAGAGACCATGTCGACATGGAATGAATCCAGGGAGAGTCGCGAAGTGGGCTATAACCCACAAAGTAGAAGACTTCAAGGGCGACCTCCAAAAATATGGAAGGAGAGTTGGATATCCGAATCCCAAGAAAGGTGAAAAGCAGAAAAGGACAAAGTTCTAAAAAAAATTAGGAGGGTTAAAACTGATAAATCAGTAGTAACATTTTAATGTTGTTAATGTCGTTGAAAAGGAGTTGAGACGAACTTTCAAATGTGGTATTACTTGCCATATGACCCCATTAAAAATTATTTTACAAAATGGCAGCTGTCCGCCATTTTTAATGGTTACGTCACTGAATGCCATCAAAAACGTTGTATGTGTGCCTTAGTTCGGTTTCCCAAAACTTTGTTAATTTCAGTTTTATAGGTTACACATTGTTACGTTGTTTGAAGATATCTGTTTTTATTAAAAATTGAAATAGAATTTGGTATCTCACTTCTGGGAACGGCGTATTGTTTTCTTTTTTGGTTTGTTTGTCATTAACCCTTAACTGCTGACATCTCATTTTATGACTATAACGCTGACATGGAGTCTGGAGGACTCCACAAAGGGAAAAGCCATTTTTTCCTTAATTTTATAAAAATTAAGAGTTGACTACAATAAAGCATTTAAAAAAAAAGGTATTTCTTATACAATTAAAATTAAGCAAAAATGGATCTGAAATTAGTTTCTGTTGTGCAAAAATGTAATAAACAAAGTTGAAACTAATTCAAAAAAACAAAAATATAGTTCTAGTATTATAAAATAAAATTCGTGCAGTATATAAAGTTGAGTAACCATATTGTCCTATTTACCATAGTTGCACTGACATAACTGCCCTGAAAACATCTCTTCCTTTACCATTTGCAGCAAAAAGACTACGTACATCTTCATCATTCGATTTGAATATGGATGTATAGAACAACAATCCCAAAAACGCTTGGAATTCCACTTCATCTATATTTGCTAATCCTGGTTTATTTTTTCTTTTATATGTATTTCTCATGTTTTCTAGTTTTTGGTTGGTCCACTTTATGACTAACTCACACATATCCTGAGAAAACTGAATTTGAAAATAGGTGGAAGCATTATCTTGGTCAGGACGACGTGCCACTGGCAAATGCATAATATTATGTTGTAGAGTTCCTACGTTTCGGGTTGGCTCTATTTTACTCCATTTATATCGATTTTTTCCGTAAAATAAGCCTTTTTGTTACTTCAAATTTTTCCTGAAGCACATTCTTCTTCCAAATTGTTTTCAGAATCAATTTCTTGCTGAAAATCGTCCTCTTCAGAATTTAGTTCTTGCTCACTACAAGAGTCATGTTCACTGAGTATAACACTCTCGTCTTCGTTTTCAGTATCACATATGTCACTATTCGCCTCGTCATACCATTGATTACAAATTTCCTCGAAATTTTGATCTAAAATATTCACGGATCGTGAAGAACTAGCCAGGATCATATATTCAATTATATTACACACACACTGACATGGAGTCTCCCAGACTCCTTAACGACTATAACTCGGAAACCAAAAAATTTACAATAATGTCTTTTTAAGGCCTCAAACTAGACTGAAAGTTAAGAAGGTACTGAGAGCCAGGCACTTGTAAATGCATTTGAGTGGGCGTTACTGATCAAAGTACAGTGGGCGGAGTCTGATAGACTGCTATGTCAGCAGTTAAGGGTTAATAGATCGAAGTTTAAATTACGAATAGGATCCGCACGTGGATATGTGTGTTTTAGTAAGAGAGGTCTTCAAGGGGAGTTTGTTATTTTTGGTGTAAATACTGGTGACTCCTATTATTTTTAAGTATCGTTATTTATAGTTAGTTGAGTTAAATTACGCCATTGACAAACTGTTACTTTGTATTAAGCTAAGGTTGCAGATTAAAACCATTCGGCGATGGCATGTCGCTTGGATTACAATAAATTTAATTTTAAAAGATAATGAGTTTGGGTTGTATTATACGTTAGTTTAGTGTCGATTTTCCAAAGGTTTTAGTTGGCGAATATTTATCAGATTACAATGATAATTTGCTTGAGGTACCGTGAGAGTGCAGTTTAATTCGATGACGTAATTTTTCTCGTTTGGTTTTCCGAGATGAATCTGGTTTTTACCGCGCCTATCATTTTGAAGAAATGATTTTTTATGATTGGTTATTTTTCGTGAGACACATTATGGCTGAAACTAGAAGAATCGTTAATCAGTGTTAGTTGAGAATTAAAAGACTCAAGTTGTTTCGGCGCTTGCCATGTGCGCGAGATGGTTTGTTTGACCAGGGTGGAACTTATTTGCTTCGTGCCGGGGGTTATTTAGATTTCACCTTAGGAAATCTTTTCCGTTTACCCTTTTTGTGGATTTTCAAAATTCCTTCACCACAGAACTATTATATCGCGTATCGTTTGTCAGAGATGACAATGTTCTCGTGTTCTTAGAATTAGGTCTAGTGTTTATTGTTAGTGTTGATCCCTAACTCTTTTGGACTACTTAGCGCAATTATTTTTCGGCTTTATTGTAAAGAAGTTCAAGGCATATGTTAGTTACATTCGCTCACCCAGCTAACCCCAACGAATGTTAAATTTGCTGTCAATAGATAACGCTTTAATAAGTCTTGTGTAAATAAAAGCAAAGAACGCTTATAAATAAAGTAATATTTATATTTATATACATTAAACCAGGTTTAAAGATACGGTTTTTGAATTAAAGATTTTTCGTTACTGAAGTTCGTGCAAATATAAATCGAGGAGATCAAATTTCGAAAAGGTCATTTTCCGAGAATTGCTGTTGTCGTTGTGAGAAAGAAGGGAAAGTTTGGATTGATCATTTCTATACATTTACCTTTTTTTGGTTTGTGGATTTAATATGTTTATTTGTATTTATTTGTATCTGTTCAGGCGTGTGAATATGCTTTTTGTTTATCATTTTGTTCAGTAGTTTTTCAGACGTTTTATTTCGTTTTATGAAGTGTATTGACCCGAGTATGTATCATATTGTGCATTGTTTGTTTTATCCTGATTACGCTATATAAAATTACGTATTACAACATTTGTTAAATTTTAGCAGTTCGACGTCAGTAATATTCATGGAGGTTAGAATTAAGACATGCATGGTGTTAAGAAATTATTTCGTTTATTTTTAATATTATTGTGATCTCATTCCATCCTCACAACGCTATAGTATTTACGTTTGACCATAATTTAAAAGATTGGATATTGTATTTACATTCAAATTACCGAATAGATTATTTATTTCGTGATAATGTTGGATTCTTGCAATTTTAAAAGTGACGACGTTTGATTCCTTTCAATATTTTAGTACAAGCTTTAACGTACCGATTCGAGCAAGATTACTTATTAAGTAATCAGTCATTTTGGATTTGGTTGATATAATTGCACTTTTGATAAGTTTTAAGATATGACGTAACGTAATTATACAGTAAATAAATCGTTGACCGATCAGCCGGCTTACTTGTACGCCAAGGTTTGTCTTGCGAGTATTCGCAAATATTTTGAAGTTAATTCGTCGTTTTACCTTTGTGTTTGCATCAAAGCCTACGACTGCAAGATTTCGCAATTCGTGTCGCATTTCGCAATATTATTCTGGCCGATTTTGTTGACTTTGTGCTATTTAGTGAAAAAGTAAGTTTTAATAGCATAAGAGTCGTTAATACACATAATAGTCACCATTACTCCGTTGAAAATCTACACTGGGTAGAACCAGTATCAGTGGACTGTGAATGTGTAGGGTGGTATTACCAATACTGATGTAATACGACCTTTCTTTTTCGATAGTTCCCTGACAGGCGAAAGATATCTGCAATTCCTTCAAGAAGATTTGCCACAGTTGCTTGAAAATGTGAATCCACATACTCGACAAGTTATGCAATACCAACATGATGGATCCCCGCCGCACTACCATAATCGAGTACGTCGGTTTTTAAAAAATTGGCGCGAATATCGCTGGATAGGTCGCGGTGGTCCGATTGTTTGGCCAGCGAGATCACCCAATCTCACTCCCCTAGACTTTTTTCTGTGGGGATATGTGAAACAGGAGGTGTATAGGGATTTGCCTACTACACAAGCCTATATGAACTTCGAATTACTGAGGTTTTTCGAAGTATTCGAAGCAACCTTTACAAGGCGGTTGCCAATGTTCATTGCTGCAAATGGAAACATTTTTGAACATTTAATATAAAATTTGTAATTCATTGTGTTCTTTACTTCCATTTTAAAGTTTCAGTTAAGTTTTAAGTTAAAGTTTATAGTTGCAGTTCTACGAGTAAATAATTATTAAGCGTTGCTCTTTTATAGTGCAAAATGTTAAATTGCGACATAAACCTACAGCTTCACGGTTTTATAGTAATTGGCATTGACTTTATTTATTTTATATTGTGACAAATTCAACAAAAATAAAAAATGTTTACAATTTTCAACTTTATCACTAAATAATTCAAAAACACTTAGGAATAAGCAGTAAAAAGTGAGTATCTATTGAAAGCCCCTAAAAAATGCTATTCAAATCTGTAATAAAATACAGGGTGTGTAAAAAAATGAGAAAAATAACATTGAGCAAAATGGACCACCCTGTATATGCAAAGAAAAGAGTCTGCAATCTGAATATAGAATTTAAAACTAGACCAATTGTAAAAACAAATCCCAACATTTTACTACGATATCTCTCAATATGGCGGAACAGGAGCCTACTTAATTGACTAATTTTGTTACATAGAAATGTCGATAATTTAGGAACCGTTAGTCGTAGACCCATAGTACCTTATATCATTTTGATCAGCATTTAACAGAGAATTCAAATATAAAAAAATATATAGGGTGTTCCATATGTAAACTGTCGAGGTCGAGATTTAAAAACTTTCTCTTTTTGAGAATATTTTCCCTAAATGAAATTATCTGGGGTTTTTTCGTATGTTTCCGACGCAGCTTCCCTTCAAAAGTATGATATACCCAATGTAGCCTACCTCTAATGCAGTTATATTTCAGATGGCGTCATGCGTCTATACTGAGCATAATATATATATATATATATATATATATATATATATATATATATATATATATATATATATATATATATATCATATATACACTGTATTGTATTTATACCTGTCTCTCTTCTACTTCTTACTTGCTTTCTTGTCGGGGTAGAACTGTCTGGTTGTGGGACGATACCGTTTGTAGGGAATACTACATCGTCCGGTCTGCCCGTTATGTAAGCACTAAAAAAAAGCAATACAATTGCCTCGGATTGACTTGGCGATCAAGATCGACACAGACAGACCCCGTTGCTGACAACTATGCAAAGAATAAATAGCGAGTTGGAACGTAGAATGTTAGAGCTATGCGTGGTAAAGAATTTGAAATTGCGAATGTAATGTATGAAAGGCAGCTTGATATTCTGTGTGTATTGGAGGCAAAATGCAAAGGAAAGGGTGATGTGGAGGGCACCCAAGCACCATACTCAAGAGTTGAGGCTGAAGTTCGTGGCGCAAAAGGAGTTGCAGTGATCATGAATGAAAGAGCAAAAATGTGTTACACAGTAAGAATTGGTATACCGCCGGGTAATGTAGGTTAGAATAAAAGTGGAATTTCGAAGAGTTTTTCTCATTGCATGCTGTGCTCCGGTTAATGGAGAAAGACATCAAACGTGTGAAAACTTTTGAATGATGTACAGAACGTGTTGAACGTATGAAAGTCAGACGAAAGAGTGGTGATATTGTAAGATATGAATTGATGGGTGGGCGTACAGAGAGAACATACTGATCGTGTTCTAGGAAAGTTCGGAGACCAAAGAGTCAATGAGAATGATCAACGCCTGGTGAACATCTGTATGGAGAGAGATATGCTTGTATCTAATACGTGGTTTAAAAGTTAAAATGTGCATATGTATACTTGACAAAGAGGTGAATCCAAAAGTATGATTGGCTTAATAGTGTATGATGAACGACTTAGAATCCCGGTGAGAGATACAAAAGTAATGTACGGATCGGAGTGTGGATCGGACCACTTTTTGGTTGTATCGAGAGCGTGTTTAGGGCAAAAGTGGATCTGGAGCAGGAAAGCAAGCGTAGTGCGAGCGTCCAAAATTAGGGTAGATAAACTAGTAGATAATGGTGCAAGGATGAAATATGCAGATACTGTCACTAAAGAGTTGAATGTGAATGAAGCATTGCGTAACGAACAAATAAAAGACAATGACAGTGTTGTCAATTGAGCTGTTCAGATATGTGGAAGAGCAACTATAGGTAGCCAGAAAAAATGTGCTTGGTGGATTGAATGGGTAAAAAAGGCAGGATGTAAGAAAAAAGATGCGTACGTGGCATCGATTGCTGCATAAAAATGAGACTGAAAAAAAACGATTGTATGAGGTGTACAGATTAAGAAACAAAGAAGAGAAGGCAGTGAGAATAAGTAAAGAAGAAGTAACGGCTGTGGAAGGAGAGAAAATGCAGAATGATTTTGAGGGAAACAAAAATCACTCTGGAAATGGGCCAAAAATACAAAACATGGCCCAAAACAGAACGCTGCAAGAGTAATGAATACGAGCAACGAAATAATATGGGACGATTGTGAAGTTAGAAAATGCTGGCAAAAATATTTCGGAAATCTGTACAGTAATGAATGAAAATAAGAAGGATATTGGGTTAAATGAGGTAGAGAAAGCGGTAGGAAGGTTAAAGGAGCTGGATGAAATAAATAAATAAATAAGTATGGAGGTGCAATACTTTTATACGAAGATTGTGTGAATTATTCAATATATGCCTTAAGCGTGGAAAAGTGCCGAGTGTATGGAAGAGCGCGATCATTGTACCACTGTCTAAGGGTAAAGGGAACAAGAGTGATTGCAAGAACTACAGGGAAATAGGTTTGCTCGGTGTACCTGGTAAAGTATTTGGAAGAGTACTGATTGATAGAGTACGAGAAACTACACAAACTAAGATTTGGGATGAGCAGGGTGGCTTCATGCCTGGGAGTTGATCAGATGGTTGCTTCCAGCAGGTGATCGAAAGGTGTTTAAGTGTAAAGAAAGCTGTAGTGTGCGTTTGTAGATCTGAATAAAGCATATGACAGAATGAACAGGGAGAAGCTGTCGGAAATGTTAAATGAACATGGCGTAATAAACGTCTAATAAACGCAATATAGGCAGTGTATAACCGTAGCCGGGAATATATTAGGGCGAAAGGAGGTGTGACTGAATACTTTAATGTTGAACAAGGAGTGCAACAAGGCTGTGTGATGTCACCGTGGTTGTTCAATGTTTGCTAGGCAATCATATATCGACACAAATGGTGTAATGGTTGGTGACGTAAATGTACGAGATCTGGTGTATGCAGATGGCACAGTCTTATTAAATGACAGTACTGACGAGCTACAATCCGCTCTGAGGAAGTTTGATATAGTCTGTGAGAGCATGGACGTAAAGGTAAACGTGAACACAACTAAGATTGGGGTGTTCAATCGGGAAGGTGGAAAGGAGAGCAAAGTATTTACTCTACAAAATAAAATTGTGGTGCAAGTGGACGAGTTGGTATATCTAGGTAGTATGTTCACTGCAGATGGTACAATGAACGTCGAGATTGGACGAAGGGTCAATGCTGGAAGGAAAGTGATTGGAAGTATATGGACGATGATGAGAAACGAAACAATGATCCTAGCTGCGTATCGAACAATCTATAATGGCGTGTTTGCCGCATCAGTACTGTATGGAAGTGAAATATAGGTATGTCAAAAAAAAACACGAAGAAAAAATAAGTACCGTGGGTATGAGAATCCTGAGAAGCGCATGTGGTAAAACGAGAAGGGATAAGATGAAGATTGAGTGTATAATGAAGGAGTGTGGCGAGGAAAAGACGATGATAGGTAGGTACAAAAGTAGTAGACTAGAGGTTGATAAGAATAGTTCCGCGGGTGAATATTTCAGTCTCCTGCGCACATAAAGAAGAAAGAACGCATTCGGAGGGAAAAAGACAGACACTACGCGCAGCTCAAGGTGCATACAGTATTACGTAGATAAAATATAGTAATAAAATTATGAGATGATACTAAATTATTTAACATTTGTTTATAATTATATAATTATACATTCACAAGGATCAACATATGTATTTTTATTCGTTTCGAGTTTCGAGTTTCGAGTTAAATGTTAAAATATTAAAATGAAAGATAAGAATTACAAGTAAAGATCTAGAATTGTAGATAATTCAAGTGTCTACTCTCCTTATAACCTCTCTGTTGACCACTGCGCAACAATAGGTGTGGTTTATTTTTATTACTTTATCCGCAGAGCTATTCTTGTCAAGCTATACGTGGGTTTGGTCATATTGAGAGAATGAACAACGAAGGAAATATATGTGAGTGAGGTTAGGGGTAAGGTAATGTAATGTAATGTTAAAACACATTTACAGCTTTACTTTCATTTTCTCTATAAGGAACTCCGCTTAATGATTTATAAATAAAATTCGTTATTAATCAGTTAATGTTAAAATTAGGCACAAAAGCTTTTATGTTTCTTTGTAGGTGTATAATTAAAACTACATTTCTTTTTACATGAACTTCCAATATGAATGCGTAATGAACTAACAGAAAGCCGGTATCAAATTTTGACAATCGTTACATGTGTCAGAGAACTTCATTGTAAACTTTAATTTATATTTGAGGTAAGGCTTGTACACTTGTACCCCAACGACTAATTGTGCTCAATATACTAATGGTTTATTACATTTACAGTGAGCATCTGCGTTTTTATCAGCTGCTTGTAAATCAAATCAACCGGAGAAATAATATAAATTGAGGGACTTGCTTTACAAATTGTAAAACTGTCTTGTTAATAGTACAGAATTTTCAAATTGAATACAATCACAACTTTGAACATAAACATTTTGCTGTATGTGGAAATTACCATAATCTTTGTAGCTTTCTAATGATTTACTCTTGATTTATGTAATATAATCGGTACGATACTTTAAATCGAATATGGACGATATTTTTTTCTTTTTTATGTGTTTCAAGATAAGGTGAGATTGTGTCGCTTACATTTTCTTTTGTGAGAAACACAAGCTTCATTAAGATTGAGAAATTCTCTTCTGTATATTTGTTTATTTGGTATGCGCGATTCGTTTTCCAAACTTGGAGTCGTGTGATAAAAACGCATCTTATGAAACTAGTTTCTTAATATACTATTAAATTACTATCGCACTTTCTTAATATACTCTACAGTTGGAAGTTTGTGTGGTTCTGATAACATTATATAACCAGAGGTAATGGGAGCAGAACTCTTAAACAAAAATAATAATTCCCGGTCATATCTGATCTTACTGGAAGTAACCATCAACTTTCTTATTATTACTAGTATACCTCATTTGTTATTCCTTTTTTTAATTATACTTGTAATTTTTGCTTAGAATGGTTATGCGTATCGTATCTCTAAATTGTAACTGATTTAAAAATATTTTTATTATTGTCAGACAGAATACCCTATATAACGGCATCCGTATTCAAGACACAAGATTTAAAAAAAAATGTTTATACCGATTTTTTCGATTATGTCGAAACTACTGGCAAGATTGTAATGAAATTTTGTATGAATATGTTTTGGAAACTGACATATCCAATGAATTGGTTTTTATATCTGGCTCTCATAGAGGGCGCTAGTTACACCGATCGCAACGAGTAGTTTTAAACATAACTTTTTTGAGGTTAGATTTTCTAGTCCAAATTTTAAGTGAACTTAAACATCATTCAATTTTACACAAAAAAGGTACTATTGGTAAAAGTCGATATTGTGTACCTTTTTCGGAAAACTTTGATTTGAAAATGATGAAGTAATAACTGAACCTGGTATAAAGTAACTATTTTTATTAAAAACCAAAAACAATAACATTATTCTAAGGCTAAAGTTATTAATTAAACATAGAATCACAATAAGAAAATTAAAATAAATTTCATTAAAAACATGAAATATTCAATCAGTTGGAGTAAGTGTTCAAAATGTCATCAGTCAATCATGGAAAACTGACATTTATTGTTAGTAAAGACGGTAATGTGTGTAACATTTAATATTTTTGATAAATACGTTAATAAATAATCAAAATGTATTCAGATGTTGAATACACCGAGTGTTTAGGAAACGCTAGTGCAGCGGTTACGCGTTATGATGAAAAGTTTCCTAGAAGGAACCTACCAAATAAAAAACGTTTAGAGCTGAGGAACGACGTTGTCGAGAAACTAGGAATGTGAAACCAAAAAAAAATGTATTCTAGTAGACCCAGCACAACAATAACCATTCAGAAACAGAATATCATTATAGATTTAGTTGATCGAGATCCAACAATTAGCGTAAGGAATATGGCACGACTTACAAATAGGTCTTCTGAAAGTACTTGGAGGATACTTAAGGAGCAGCACTACATCATTATCATTACAGAGAAGTCCAAGAGCTCTTCCCAGATGATCTACCGGTTAGAGTGGATTTTTGTGAAACGTTACAAGGAATGACAGGCCCCAATTCCAATTTTTATAATGTATCCTTTTTACCTTTACGCGACAAGGAATGTTTAACTCGCATAATGCTCACATGTTTAAAGTTAATGTTTGGGCAGCAACTTTAGGTAACAAATTAATTGGTTCTCAGATTTCACCTGGAAATCTAAATGGTAATGTGTATCTCATGTTGTTAGAAAATCATTTATTCGAGATATTAGAATATTTAACGTCAAACGAGCGAAGACCTCTCTTCTTTATGCATGATGGAGCTCCCCCGTACTTTGATAGAAGGTGTCGAAATTGCTTGAGTAACCATTATCCGAATCGATGGATTGGTGGAAGTGGAGAAGCTCCGATTAATTGGCCTCCACGGTCATGCTATTTCAATCCTTTGGGCTACACAGTTTGGTCGTATCTTATGGAAAAAGTATATGCTACAGAGGTAAATTCACGTCAAGACAGAAATAAACATCACTTTAATGACTTCATAGCCGATCCTCAAACGTTTAGAATATTAATGCATTCTTTAGAAAAAGAGGATAGAAACATGTATTCGCGAAAACAGAGGACATTTTGAACACTTACTCTAACTGATTGAATATTTCACGTTTTTAGTCAGATTTATTTTAATTTTCTCCTTGTGATTCTTTGTTTAATTAATACCTTTAGTCTTGGATAATGTCATTGTTTTTGGTTTTCAATAAGAATACATACTTTATACCAGTTTTAGTTATTACTTCACTTTACTGATTGAATATTTCATGTTTTTAGTGAAATTTATTTTAATTTTCTTCTTGTGATTCTTTGTTTAATTAATACCGTTAGTCATAAAATAATGTCATTGTTTTTCGTTTTTAATAAGAATACTTACTTTATAGCAGCTTCAGTTATTACTTCACCATTTTCAAATCAAAATGTTCCGAAAACGGTACAAAGTATCTAGTTTTACCAATAGCAGGCATGTATACTCCATGCCAGCCGGGGAGGTACCACCACCCTTACCATGGGCTCCTTAATATTGGGTCTCCGATTTTCTGAGCTCGGTAAGGGCTGCCGGTTACCTTTTCCATCATCCTTAATCTATTCTCATCCTTATTCTTCCTTTTCGCCCTCACTGTCTTCCTATCGGATTAAAAGTCCCAAATTAAAAAATAAGATGGCTGTGGTTTCTAGGGTTATAAATTCCGGACGTAAAATCCTGCCCCATTCGGATGTCCGGGAGGGCAGGGCCCGAGCGACCTCGGTCATCGAAAGTATCAACTTTCTGATTCCCTACTGCAACATCCGCGGTATCAGGTCTAATCTTAATGCTATTCACCAACATCTTGAACAATTACAACCTGATATTTTGTTTCTATCTGAAACACGAGTCTCCTCGGAAAGCTCCAAGCTCCGAGTCACCCGACTTGCAATTTCCTCAATACCACCTTCACTCTAACTTTCGATATAAAGGAGGCGTATGTGCCTACATCAAGGACAGAATTGTTTACAAGAGGGTTTCTTCCTTAGAAAATAAAAATTTTGACGTGATTTGGTTTAAACATTCTGGTCCTAATTTTGTGAAATTCTACTGTTGCATTTATAGGTCTCCTAATGACAGCACTTTCAAAAACTCCTCCAATAACCTAGTATGAAAGTTGACTATCTCCTGTCTCAGTTCCATCTTGTGATATCTCATTTGTAGGCGATTTCAATGTTCATAACTCTAATTGGCCTCAGTTTTCATCTACTACAAATCCCGCTGGTCATAGTGCAGAAACATTTGCTATTTCATGTGATCTCACACAAATGATTTCTGAACCCACAAGAATCCCTGATAACCCTAACCATACTCCACATCTTCTAGATCTCTTTGTTACATCAAACCCTCTTGTGGTGTTTTAAGTCAGCTCGATGGAGTGATTTACGGGATTTCTTTGCAACCTTTCCATGGCGTGAATATTGTTTTAAGTCGTCCTCTTCTTCGGACATCGCTCTTTCAGTATCTGAAGTCATCCTCATGGGAATGGAGTTATACATTCCCAAAAAACAGTACAGTATAGGTCATTCAGGTTCCCAACCCTGGTTCAATAAGGCTTGTGCTGATGCAATATCTTTAAAAAATAAATGTTACATTAAATGGAAATCTAATAAATCGGTCGACAGTCACGTGGAATACGTTGGTGCTAGAAATATCTGCAAAAGTGTCATCACTAAAACTAACAAGTTGTTCGAACAACGAAAATGCAATGAACTAGCTACATCTCCTGTAGGCAGTCGTAAATTTTGGTCTTTAGCTAAAGCCATTGGTAAAAACCTCTCTAACATCTTCATTTCCCCCCCTGACGTCTATTGACGGATCGGTAGTTGCTGATTCTGTAGACAAAGCCAATATTTTTGTGGATTTGTTTGCATCAAACTCGTGTCTCAATGATTCTGGAAAAGATGTGCCCTAGTCAACTCTTCTTCATACGCTATGAAACCAATTCATTTTCAATACAAGCTCTTGGAATAGATCATCAGTAGGCTTGATCTCAATAAGGCGACTGGCCCAGACGGTATCCCAGCTATTGTCTTAAAGAAATGTTCCCCCGAACTAGTACCAGTCCTATCTAAGCTCTATACGATCTCTATGTCTTCTGGGAATTCCTTCATCATGGAAGTTAGCAAATGTTCAACCTATTCCCAAAAAAGGCGATAAGACCGATCCCTCAAATTACCGACCAATTGCCATCACTTCCATTTTGTCTAAAATTATGGAAAAAGCAATCAATCAGCAACTACTCACGTTCCTTGAAACTAACAAACTCCTTAGTGACCACCAATATGGGTTTAAGCAAAGTCGTTCAACAGGCGATCTTCTTTCATATGTGACCCAAGTTTGGAACAATATACTAGAGCAGTCCAGTGAAACAGTTGTAGTCGCTTTAGATATCTCAAAGGCATTTGACCAAGTTTGGCATAAGTGTTTACTTTCCAAACTCACCTTGTTTGGGTTAAATGATATGCTCATCAACTGGGTTTCTAGTTTCCTCGATAAAAGACGAATACGTGTCGTAGTTGATGGCTTTTTTTCAAAACAAGTTAGCATTAACGCGGGCGTACAACAGGGATCCGTTATAGCGCCTACACTTTTTCTGCTGTACATAAACGACCTTATTTCTTCAACAACTAACCCCATCCATTGCTTTGCTGACGATAGCACTCTTCACTGTAGTTCATCTCAGTCTACTCATAGTGATAATCCACCTTCTATGTCAAATCAAGAAATTAAAGCTGAAATGGAAAATTCAATCAACAAAGACATTCAACGTATTCTCGAATGGGGAAGCAATAATCTAGTTAAATTTAATGCTAACAAAACTCAGTGTTGCCTTGTGTCCGCCAAAAAAGATCGATCATTTCCTGTTGTAAGTATGAATGGCTCAGTTCTTAAGTTTTCAGACTCTATTACTATGTTAGGTATGACTGTATCTTAAAATCTCTCATGGGTTGACCATCTTCTGTCAGCTACCAAAACAGCTGCTCGTAAAATAGGATTTTTGTACAGATCTAAGCAGTACTTTACCTCTCGACAACTCCTTCTGCTGTATAAGGCCCAGATTCGGCCTCATCTGGAATATAATTCTCACCTCTGGGTTAGTGCTCCCCAATACACTCTCGATATCGTTGATCGTATTCAAAAGAGAGCGATTAGGCTTATAAATGACCCGTCGTTAACTTCTCACATACAGTCCCTTGAGCATAAAAGTATGGTTTCAGTTCTATCATTGTATTATCGTTATTACAACGGTTATTATGCTGCTGAATTATATTCTTTGATATCATCTCGGGCTATCTTTTCGAGAAACACTCGGTTCGCTCATTCACATCATCAGTATGCAGTACAAATCTCCACTTGTCGTACCAAACGGGCGCAATCCACATTTTTCTACACGGCTTCTAAACTCTGGAATGATCTCCCTAGTTCCTGTTTTCCTCTCACTTATGATATGAGAAAATTTAAGGTAGCTGTTCATAGGCATCTATTGGCAATTCATTATCCCTCTGTCCATCCTCCTAAGTGTTCCTGAGTGCTTTAGCACGATAGGCCTAATTTAGCCTGTTCAGGTCCACAATCATAAAAAAAAGCACCTTTTTGGTGTAAAATTGAATAATGTTTAAGTTCACTTAAAATTTGAACTAGAAAATCTAACCTCAAAAAATTTGTGTTTAAAACTACTCGGCCATCTATGAGAGCCAGATATAAAAACAAATTCATGGGATATCTCAGCTTCCAAAACATATTCATACAAAATTTCATTACAATGTTGCCAGTAGTTTCAACATAATCGTAAAAAATGTGTATACAAATTTTTGTTTAAACCCTGCATCTTGCCGTTTCGAACATTTTTTAATAATCAAACTGTATCATAGCAACACGGCCAACTTTTTAAATACTATTATATATATATATATATATATATATATATATATATATATATATATATATATATATATATATATATATATATATATATACGAACGCTAAATTATGGAATAAGATCGTTATTTCGAAAACGGTTGAATTTTTAGGAAAATCCTGAAACACGTCCATTTTTGTTGTGAAATATCCATGTATTAATTTACATAGAGTAGGGATAACGTCACCGGTGTAGGTGTAGTGACGTTATTAGTTAATTTTTTTAAATAGAAATCGTCATGTGATACCTCATTTCAAAGGGATTTTAAATCTCTATTTAACGAAATCACATTTTCAACTAAATTATTTTGTACAGGGCGGGAAAACATGTTATTTTATTTAAATTAGACCAAATTACAATTAGAAAACTACGGTTCATGTTCCTGTCATCAAAAGATACGTTGATGACCTCATTTTATCAATACCTAAGGACAAAGTTGATGAGATGCTTTTCACTTTTAACAGTTACAATGAAAATATTCAATTTACTGTAGAACATAAAAATGCTGGATATTTCGCTTTTGTTGACACTAAAATTAGCAGAGACGGCACTAATGTGCTAAAAACATTGGTACAGAAAATCAGTTTATAGCAATAGATTTATCAATTTTCATTCTTACCATCCCATGCAAATGAACATAAATCTCACTCTAGCCCTTAAAACTAGAGTGACTAATTTATCACATCCACATTACCGGAATGAAATGTTACTTGAACTAGAAATATTCAGTTAGCAATTCATACCCATTAAAACTTATTAATAAATTTTTGTTTAGTACCACACCTGAAATTAATACCACTACATTTAGTTACTTATCATTTCCTTGTGTGTAAGATCTTACGGCAATTATTAATCTTTTCAATAAGCATCCTCAAATTAGCCAGAAGCAACATCAAGATCATTTTAAAGCTATTCACTAGAATTGAAACACCCTTAACTGATCTTGAAAAATTCAATGCCATCTACAACATCCCTTGTAAAGAGTGTAACTTATCTTATGTATGCTAGACTTGAAGGAATGTTGCAGGTCGCATTACTTCTCACCAAAGCGATTCTCGCAGTGGAGTTTTGTCTTATAGGCTTGCTGAACACACTAATAGGCTTTTACACTCTATGAATTATAAGGATACCACCGTATTAGCCATCGAACACAGCACAATTAAAATGACCTTTCTAGAAATGGTTTTCATTAATAAGGAAGCTAATTAAATAATTAAAAAAACTTGAGTGTTATTTGTAATTACATATTACAGCCTCATTGATTAAATATTGAATGGTTTTTTTGTTGTTGTTTTTGCTAGTTGTGTGTTTCTTTGTCGACTTTTATATAACATAAATTAATGTATATTTTAAATAATTTTCAATGTGTTTACTAACATGATTTTTCTTTGCTATTGCTTATTACTATGCGACTTATCATACCAACCGCACGTGTAAGTACGATTTTTATTTGTTTATGTCACTATCTGTATTGTTAATTTTTAGTAACTTTCCTGATGTAGATAGATAAGCATCGAAAGCTTGACGCTTTAACAAAGACAGAGACAAATTTGAGATGAGCGCGGGACTTACTTACGTACAATACCCATCCATAACATAGTTACTCAGTTTAATAAGGAAGGTTGTGTCGCAAATTCCCACAGAAAAAGAGCAAAAACCTGCCACGTCGTCAATGAGGAATTAGAATTAAACATTTGGTGCTATTTCGAGGACAATCCCACAGCGTCATTGCGTTTAATAGCACAAGAATTTCAAATGTCAAAAAGAGTTCGGTCCTTAAAACGCTAAAAAATTTAAATACATGTCATACGAATTTTACAATAACCCACAACTGTACGATAACGACAAAATTAAACGCGTCGGTTTTTGTGAAGCATTATTTAATTTATTCAACGACAATGAGGAAATTTTGAGAAGGCTGGAATAACCGAAAACGTTTTGATCCGACTCTACTTTATTGATGGAAATTTGAATGTGACCAAGTTTTTAGAACAACTTCGATCTCGCATTATTCTACGAATAGAGGAGTTTGTTCCAAATGGATGGGGCTCCACCACATTCTACAGGACCAGTGACACAGATTCTAATGCAACATTTCCAGGCCGGTGTATAGGGAGATTTGATAGTTTAACTTGGTCATCGCGATCTCCAGAGCTGTCATCAAATGATTTCTTTCTCTGGGGTTATTTGAAATCTAAAAGCTATAATGAAGCTCTCATACAGAATGCCCATGAATTGAAAGTCGTATACTTACTGCATGTAATGAGTTGAACCCCAATTTTTTTTACAAAATACCGCTCAAGAATTTTGTGATCGCTTAGGATACTGTTTAGAATGTCAAGGGTCACACTTCGAACATTTATTGAAATTATTTTCATATTCACATTAAAGTTTTTGCATTACATTTATTTAGCATTCAGATACAAATACTGAATAGGCTGGTTCAGTTTCAACTGTGAATTACGCGCATAATCTATAGGTTGACACATACTGATAATTGTGTGTCAAAATGATACGTTCGAGAATATATATATATATATATATATATATATATATATATATATATATATATATATATATATATATATATAGGGTGTCCACAACTCTTTTCACCAAAGAAAACTGCAGATTATAGCGTTGATTTGATTTTATGTCGATTTAACGTAAATTACCTTAATACAAAAATACTTCTTAAGAGAGCTGGATCTCTTGGAAGATGGCGCCCTAACATCGGTTTAGTTCAAATGTCTTCAAAATTATTTCCCTTTAAATGATAACGTTTTATACACTTATTTAGTGGAATATGCCCAATCGTATGGCGTGAATATGTTTTTTAGTTGTACCCATAAGCGGTTTGTTTGAGCGGGGCATTGGACATTGTTATTCATACGTTTTTGTTTTTCAATATTTTGCAATTTTAACATAAAATTTTAAAAATTTCGATTTTTTCATAAAAGAATGATCCTCTTGTCTGAAATCGCTACGACGCACCGTTTTCGAAATAAATCGATTTGAACTTCTCATGTGTTAATCATAATCATACTTTTATAAAATTAACTAACGAATTCATTTACAATTATGAAACATGGCTATGGCAAATAAACGAAATAACAATTGCGTGCTCTCATGTCATAAATTAATTTTGCTTTAAAAAGTAAGAAATAAACTCCGGTAAAAAATAATCATTTTTAATACAAAAGCATGAAACGCAAAACTGAATCTACAAAAGATATTCCACATGACGACCATACGTTTCTACGCACAAATTTATTCGTTTACATAAAGATTGCCGAATTTTTGCAAAAATCTATTATTCCTAAATTCGGCGCAGGCATCTTGAATTCTTCTCCAAAGCTGATCGCGTGTTTCTATTGGTTGGGAATAAACCATTGATTTTAGATATCGCCAAACACAAAAATCGCAAGGATTTAAGTCTGGAGACCTCGTTGGCCAAGTAACCGGACCGCCTCTTCCGATCCATCGCTCTAAGTAATTGTCATCTAAAAAGGTACGAGCAGTTCTGCTATAGTGAGCCAGACAATCATCATGTAAAAAAACAAGGTTCGCCGAATGTTCAGATTAATATCATCTAATAAATCCGGTAAAGTATTTGGTAGAAAATTGAGATATTCTTCGCCGTTTAAACGATTAGGCAATTCTACAGGTCCAAGCAAATTATCACCAAGAACACCTACCCATGCATTAATGCTAAACCTTCCCTGATGTTTACTTTCCCATATCGCATGAAGGTTTTCATCAACATAGGAGTAATAGTATGCATTGTGCATATTAAAAATTTCATCTTTTGTAAAAGCGGCTTCAGCACAAAACAAAATATTAGAAAAAAAATCTTGGTCATGATTCTCTTTATTTTGCATCCAATTGGAAAAATCAACACGAGCAGGAAAATCACCTGCTTGCAAGGCCTGGACTTTTTTGAAATGAAAAGGATACAAGCCTTCCTTATGTAATATGTTCCACACAGACGATTTTGACACATTGGGACACATTGCAGCCAACCTGCTTACGCTTATTTTGGGATTGTACTCAATTTCCATTAAAATATCATCCTGATATTCTTCCATTACATCAGCATGTCTTCCCGTTTCATTATTTTTAGGAATTACCGATCCCGTTTCCCTAATTCTTTGATGAAGAAGCGTAAATGATTTAGGAGCAGGATGTCTCCTACCTGGGAATTTATCTGCATATCTACGTGCTGTTGCCCGAGTGTTGCGTTGCATTTCGCCGTACACTAAATGCATATCGGCATATTCTTCGTTACTAAACGAAACAATTCTAACAATATTCAACTTTTTGTATTTACGGTAATGTAACTAAACAATAAAAAATCTTTCACTTAAAACTTATTTGACACTTTAATCTCAACTGGTGTCAGTAATACTAGTTATTTTGACGTTCACGCAATCGGTATTTTGTTTATTTTCCATAGCCGTCTTTCATAATTGTAAATGAATTCGTTAGTTAATTTTATAAAAGTATGATTAACACATGAAAAGTTCAAATCGATTTATTTCGAAAACGGTGCGTCGTAACGACTTCAGGCAAGAGTATCAAACTTTTATTAAAGAAATCGAAATTTTCAAAATTTTATGTTAAAATTGCGAAATGTTGAAAAATAAAAAACTTATGAATAACAATGTCCAATGCCCTGCCCAAACGAGCCGCTTATGAGTATAACTAAAAGATCACATTCACACCAAACGATTGGGCATATTCCATTAAATAAATGTACAGAACGCTATCATTTAAGGGGAAACCATTTTGAAAATATTTGAATTAAACCGATGTTAGGGCTACATCTTCCAAGAGCTCCAGATCTCTTAGGAAGTATTTTTGTATTAAGGTGATTTATGTTAAATCGACATAAAACCAGCTCTAGAATCTGTAGTTTTCTTTTGCGAAAAGAGTTTGTGGACACCCTGTATATAATTGTAATATTGTAATGCTAATATATACATTTTTTATAACACAATTAATGCACTAATTGATTGATTGATTGATTGATTGATAGAATTACCTAATATGGCATTAGCCAGAATTCGTTTTCTGTAGGAAATAAGTTAAAAATTTGCGATCGAATTAGACCGAAATATGTTTTTCTCAAACGAACATGGGTACTTAAAAATGTGGCAGTCTGTAGGTCATGGTATGTGAAATGACAAAACTATTGTAATTTTAATCAGTGTTGCAGGTATGTGGTAGTACATGCTGGATATATTAAGTGAATTATTGCTATAGCATCACTAATTTTTGTTTCTACAAACACCGATATCCGTTATCATAAGAAAATGAACAAAGGAATTTTTCCTTACATGGTTTAAGAATCTCTTGCTACCACATTTAGAAGAATCACGTATTATTATGGATAATTCAAGTTACCATAACAGTTTAATAGAGAAAATACCAAACTTATGACCATCTCAGGCATTAAAAGTATTAGATATTACGCAGAGCTAATTTCGAAGGAATACGAAAATAGCTGAAAAATAATTAAAATAATTTGCCATGATACAAATCCGTACCTACCTACGATCTTTGTAAGAAATAACTGTTTGTTACAGTGGCGCATCAACAACTGAAAGCACACATACATTCGACTGGCTCGGATAAAACCGGAATTTCCTTTCTAGATGATTTTTTATCTCTTATGCACATAGATTTTAAAATGTAATCGATGTCTAGCTTTGGACGATTTTTACGCGTTTTTGTTATTTTAAAATGGCCTATTTTCAACATGATGTCTGTGTCTACATTTACCTGTGTCTGTATTTCCAAAATATATCGGTTTTATTAAATTTTTTATAAAACCATTTCAAAAATAATGTGCTAAAGAGTGTTTGGTTAATATCTCGACAACTGATCATTGTGCTCAAAAGAAAATGTTGAGACATTCCTTAAAGGTTTAAAAAAATTGTGAATATGCCTTCGTAACATTTTTTTGTAGTGAACTAAATAATCCTTAAAAACCTATCAACTTTTTAGAAGCAAAGTATAGAAACGTTCTTTGAGGGTAATTCAGTTCTAAACTAGTTTTTCACACAAAGCCTTAAAATTAATTAAATTAATTTATAAAATTCCATTTGCGATATTTTTGCGACGCAGATGGGTTTGCTTAAGCTAATATAAATTATCATTATTAGTTTGCGTTACCTATTTTAATCAACAGGTATTAGCGTTAAACAAAAAGGTGCTAAAAAGTATAGATGTAGAGCAGAGATGACTGCTTAGTTAAGGAGTTATGAAACGCCTACAAGAGGAACTTTTTTTGGACTTTCTTGTTTATAGAATTTGTGGTGGTGGAAATGGTGACTCACGTTGCCACGTTGGTTGGACAGGTTCTGTTTCCTTAATCTAATGGAATTGCCTTATTGGCAAATGTATTTGGTACATTAGATGAAAATCCAAATATGTTTTTTTTATATAATATCAATAATATCAATGTGATCAGTTAAAAAGTACTGTTCTTGAATAAAGTGTGACCATTCTTTGCCGGGTACCAGAATAATATTTCGACCAGCCACATTAATACAGAGTCTGGTGTTATTTTCCCCTTCTCAAGATTCGCTAACCTCATTAATTGTCTTAATACGAATAGAAAAAACGGTTAATCTTTTACTGGATGCCTGTTACTGGCTTGTTTCGTTCTACATGGAAATGTTTAAATCATTACAAGAAAAATGGCGGAATGCGTAGCAACCGTTCAGCTGAGCTCTCTTGAATGTTTGAAAATATATTCATATGTAGTCCTAGTAAAGGAGTTATAATCGAGATTTTAGATAACACCAACTGATTTGTCTATATCCTTTAACTAACCATCAGAATGATTGCCATTCGTCGTAGACCGCGATTCCCCTAATCCCTTACACTGTTTCATTTGGTGTAAAATTTTGAGTAAATCTTGTGCATGTACATACAAAGATTTCAGGTTTCTTCAAGAATGTAAAATGTGGGTAGTTTGTTTGCTTTAAACTAGTCAATTGGGCGTGTCAGATTATCTTATCAGAGTGTAAAATATACATTTTTACTCCTAAAAAAAACTTTAAACGAAGAGTGTGAAAGTATTTTTATCTGACCACTGTTAGTTACTTCTTTTTACTATAAGTGTATTATTTAAATGCAGGTTTAATTTTTATTGTTACTATCGCGGTGAATACATTGACCCACTATGGAGTATCGTAAATACCAATTTAATACTAAATAAACAAATTTTGGGAGGTCAATATTAGTATAATGTTGGTTATTTACATTTAATGGACATATAAACTCTCTGAAAGATCGAGTTTAAATAGTAAAAGCTACATATATCAATTGGTTTGAGTTTTATACACATATATTATAAACTGCCTTAATAATAATAATATAATTTTATAGTACCAAAATTAAAAGGTTTGTTAATGCGGGTACGTAACTAATTTATAACAAACATTTAATAATTTTAATATTATAACCTCAAAGGTAAAAAAGAGAAAATAGGAAACACGTTAAACTCTATATTAATCTAAAAATCAATATACTGAATCGGACGAGTGTAATTAAACCGCAGAAATGTTTCACATTTTAAAATTTACTGCTCCGTGTGCGCTATTGCAAAACAATACCAATTTTATTTTTCAAACTTGATTATATTCATATACTGAAAGTTATAGAAATTAAATGCAAAGTAGACAATATAACAGCGTTGCACAGGGGAATACGGTAGTACTTGTGAACTTGTAATTTTGCCACTAGCTCATTTAAGGATTAATTAAATCACAGAAATGCCACATAAAATTGTACAAGAATTTTAACGTGTGTAACACAATTAAAACGGCAATGTGACATAAAACGTTTAAATTAAACTAAAACGTGAAAGCACAACTAAAGCTCAATTTAATATTCTAGCATCACGACTACCTTAAATATTGATAGACAACGAATTGCTGTTTTACAGTTGGTTGATATTTTATGTAACCATTTGATTTAAAGTGCACGCGAATGTAGTTAGATGTATGTACACTGATAAAAAAATATGATGTGTGCAACACATGACCTCACAATACAATGTAATTGACAATTTAAACAAGCACAAGTAAAATTGTAGTTTTTTTATGGCTACTAAAAATTTTATCAAAAACATTTTTTTTTCAAAAATCATCTGAAATGGCTCAAAATTCAAAATTTTTTTACCAAAGGTCCAAAAATTTTGTTTTCCAAAAATCATCTTAAATGGTCAGAAATGGCTCAAAACGTGTAAAAATGCAAAAAAAAATTTCGAAAATTTTTTATGATTAACTTAGTTGCCTACGTAAAGACGTGCCAATAATACGCTGGGATCTACTTTCTATCTATTTTGTGATAATTCATAATACGAATAGCCGTTCGTGTTTTATGCACTCTATAATAGCCGAAATCTGGAATTCTGCCATTTTAACTGGACAGATTTCGCTCAAAAGTTCATCATTCATGGATCCGAACCTAGGTACCAAATTTCATGACGACCGGATTATCTTTGTGGACGCTATCGCGCTGGAACGCATACAGACAGACATTCCTTTTGAAATTTTCATGTTTGAACCTATTTTTTTTCCAATTTACGGTAAATATGTAGTTCATATTAAAGGAAATTGAGTGCTGCACTCGAAATTTCACCGACCCATTACAATACCTCCCAATACTTTCGTATTATGAGATAAAATGGGTATATCACTGAGTTGGAGTACCTTTGATTAGCAGGTTTGCGTCCTTTTGCAAAACAGATTTTTCCATATATTTACAACTTATGTATAATAATTATGCCAAAAAAAGGTTGCGTACGCCTTTGTAGCTGTTTTGTGTGAGTTCCTAAATTCTTAGTTTAACTTGTGATATTTGTTTTCTGTAAGGTATTTAAACTTGTCAGCCATACGTGTACTACTTAATGCAAAGCTTTCTTCCTTATTTGTATAAGTGAGACCCTCTTTTATAAAATGTCCTTAAAAGGTTGTTGTTAGAGCTGATGTCATTCTGCCTGGTGAAAAAACGCGCAGGCGACACGGACACTTTCCAGCGGTAACTCCGTCCTTAAGTGCTACTATTTCAGTGGCGTACGCTAAAGCAATACAATTGCCAATTATTTTAGAATGTTGAACAAGACAACATTTTATTCCGCTATTTATGTATACATTAATATAACATAAATAACCATATAATGTAGCCTTTGTTAATGATACGTTCTTTTGTAGGGATTGTTTTGTTGAAAGTGTATTACTATTAATACTAATTAAAATACCTACACCTATTTCGTTCGGAACTGCAGCTATAAAAAGTATTATTCACGATGATCAAACAATGCATAAATTGAAACAGTGAAAAGCAGTACCTACGCTTCTGTACTTTTGTAAAATGAGGTCTTAATCGGATTACGCTGTCTAAATGCTTTAAGACCGCCCACTTAGACCCCTGCGCAACCAACTTTTTGAGCAGGCAGAATGACATACGCTCTATGAATTGTGATGTACCGCTTCAATTTCCATTTCTTGTTACTTTTTACAATAAAAAAATTTATACACGTGTACATAAATAGCCGTATCGCGACTTATGTGCTGGCTACATCACATTTTTATTAGTGTTTAAATTACACAAGAAGTAAATCAGCGTTTTTTTTCTATTTAAAGGTAGATTCTTAAGTGACCAATGTTTCAAAATTGTGTTGCAATGCTATTTGGACGTATGCGATAAGCGGCAAACATGTTTCCTTGCACTTACTAATTATTGCAATAACCATAATGATATGTAAATGTCACTAAATTTTGCGACATTTGCAATACAATCCATTGTACGCAATATTTTAGTTTGTCTAGCGGTAAAAAAGCTAGTGTACAATAGTCCTTTAATATTAATTTTATTTTCGTGGAAGACGTAAGAATGTTTGTAAAAAAGCGGATGAATATAGGTAACAATTTTTATTATAACAATGTTATGAATTATCCAGTCAAACGTTACGGATTAACATGTTTTCAACAGTACGCTCTGAACCTGTTTCAATCTAAACAAATACAATTTATGAAATTTCATATTGCGTGAAAACAAACTGGGATTAAAATTCAGTTTGTTTAATAAATTTCGGACTAATAGTTTTTCAAATATATCCCAGCTGACAAACAAGGAATTGTAAGCCTGTACCTTGTCCTACAATATAGTTTAACATAGCACATGAGTATAAAATTGGCGTTGTATGAATAAAAGTATTTACAGGGTCCTGCATCTTACCTCCCTTCTTCTACTACATCTAAATGATTTATTTTATAACAAATATTAAAATGGAGCAATAAAGTGCTTGTTAGATAGCACATTTTACAAATATTTTCATAAATACAGGGTGGCTCATAAGTCCATGACAACACAAACTTAAATATTTCTTAATGGAACATCCTATATATTATTCCAGATTTGAATTCTTCTAGTTTCGTTTTTTTATCTCAACATTTCGGCATCTTATACTGAGTGCTTTCTAAGATATGACAATTTCTTTGTCTGAATGGACATGTGTTGATCACTCTGTATCTTTCAAGAACAAACTAAATTACTTATTATTTGTAGTAGGATATTTTACGTATATGGTCTATTTAATTTTTATACAGGTGGCTACACGAAATATGCGAAGTCGTATACAGTATGGTCCAAAACGAGAATCGTAGATTTTTTCGAAAACCCTATATTTTTCATCCGCTTGGGATAGCTTATTTGCTACTCTATCAATTTTATTAAGCATTCTCTATACACAAACCCACTTGTTTTTTAGTTAAATTCGTCTATATCCGAAACTACCCGTTATTAATCAAAACTAGGCGTAAAAGTTATATCTTTTAAAGGGAACGCCAGTATATTTTATTCCTATTGGATGCGGAATAAAGTATGCATCATCTTTTATATTTATAATTATAGTGATATATGTTTCAAACTTTCAGAGATATTCATCAAAACATGTTTTGCAATCACTATTGTTACTAGAACAACTCAATACACAGGCTTCGTTATAGCGTATCTAAGAGTAATAACGCTATGAGACTACCGTCATTGTTGCAAACTATTTCGAGAAAAATACCAAATGTAAAATATTTTCAGCACCTCCCACCCACAACTTGATTTATTTTTAAACCCTCCAAAGCTAATAATTTTTTACGTTTTCTGCATTGAAATTGCAACGTTTTTACTTGGTGTGCGTGTGTGAGTATGTGTGTGTGTGTGTGTGTGTGCGTGCGTGCGTGCGTGCGTGCGTTCGTGCGTGCGTGCTTTCGCTCGTGCGTGCGTTCGTGTGTGCGTGCGCGCGTGCGTGTGTGTGAGAGAAAGGAGGGGAAGGGGTCGTGAGTGAGAGAGAGGGTGAGAGAGAGAGGGGAGAGAGAGGAGAGAGTCTCTCTCTCTCTCACGCACACACACACGCACGCACGAACGAACGCCTCTCCGTCTCTCCGTCTTCCGTCTCTCCGTCTGTCTCTGATCTCTGTCTCTGTGTCTCAGTGTCTCTGTCTCTGTATGTCTCTGTGTCTGTGTCTCCTGTCTGTCTCTGTCTCTGTCGTCCTGGGTGTCTGTGCCTCTGTGTCTCTGTCTCTGTTCTCTGTTGTGTGTCTGTGTGTGCTCTGTGCTGCTGTGCTGCTGTGTGTGTGTCGTCGTGTAGTGCGTGTGTGTGTGTGTGTGTCTTGTGTGTTGTGTGTGTTGTGTGTGTGTGTGTGTGTGTGTGTGTGTGTGTGTGTGTGTGTGTGTGTGTGTGTGTGTGTGTGTGTGTGGGTGTGTGCGCGTGTTGTGTGTGTGCTGTGTGTGTGGAGGTGTGATGTGTGTGGTGTGTGTCTGTGTGTGTTGTGTGTGTGTGTGTTGTGTGTGTATGTGTAGTGTGTGTGTGGTGGTGTTTGAAGGATGGTGTGGTGTGGTGTATTGTGGGTGTGGTGTGAGTGGTGTGGGGTGGTGTGGGGGGGTGGTTGTGGGTGTGGTGCGTGGTGTGTGTGGGTGTGGGGCGCGGTATCTTTTGCATTATTACAACTATCAATATGAAATTTGGTGCAAAAATTCTTTGCCATAAAATCTAGGTCAAGTTCGTTAATGAGCAAATTCTAACCAGTGGCGGGTCATTTTTATGTCGTTATCCTTCCTCAGGTCCTTTGTGCCAAGTACGCCACGTACCCAGTGCCTTCCACTTAGTCTGATATTCGGGGTTTCTCTAAGGTTGACGCTCATGTTTGGGCAATCTAACAGTGTCTTATTTCCCTTGGCTGACAATTATACATATACCACTTTCGAGAACACCGCTTAAGTGACTTGCACCAGCACCTAATTGTAACAGCAGTTTCTAAGTGGATTCGTTGTTGCTGGAATAACCTACCTATTGAAAGGGAAAAAATATATACGGTGGTAAATACACGTTAAAGTGACAGTAAAATCTAGACAATTACTAAATACATATCAAAATATAACCATCACAAATTCTTAAGGGTTTATACAACACCTTAATTCATTAGAGTTATGTTTCAATTACGAATATCCAAAGAACCTACTCTTTAATATGAAGTATGACCTACATTTTTGTTTCGCTTTTACGCTCTACTTTGAAACGCACGTAAATAAATAAGTTAAAATTACTAAATCGTTACAAAAATTTCAAGTATGTGTAAAATTGTAATGCAGAGTTATTTATTATATTCTTCACGATGTATGAAACATAATAATACAACCGCACATTATTACTGTAATATGCTACACCAGTTTTCCCATTAACTTTGTTTCGGGTTACCGATGTAATAATGGTTGTTACCTTGTACTTAGTTAGTTACTTGTGAGGTGGTTACGGTATAAGTTTACCGTAAATAGTATATCTTACACCGTAATATTTTGACATAATTTACATTTACTTCAAAATTTCAATCAAAATATCGATTTTACTCAATAAACAATTTAAATGGAAAATATTTAACCTTTCAATTTATTTTGTAAAATGATGTAAATTTTTTAACAGATTGGTCAATTCAGAGCAGCATTTGGTATCCATTAGAACTGTAGGTAATGCAGCCCTCATATCATTAAAAAATGTATTACCTCTGGCAATATGCCTGTGTGCACAGAATTGAAAATTGAAAGCTGTATGATGCAATGTTGACAGTCATATTTGTTATTTGTGTACTTTCCTTCAACATTTTTTCATTCAATTGACTAGAATTTTTACATCATTTCTCACTTTTCAAAAGGTATATTTCACATATGTGTGCTTTTAAATTGTGCTGAACATAAACATATTATGCAATATAGTAATTTCACTTATAAACGATTTAGAACAATGAAATTGATTCAAGCGACTAGAATCCGACTCTTCTTATTTTATCCCTAAACCTTTTATAACTTTATTAATACTTCTTGCTAATTTTAAAAGCCTCTGTTTGCTGTCAAATTAATGTCATACCCTTGGTGTTACAATTTGTAATGTAGTACATATAACTAAAATTGTTAGAAACATATAGTTTATAATACATACAATAATAGAATAAGGAAAATTATGTTGACAATGTAAGCTAATATTTTATGCTACGTTACAGCAAAATTTGAAACAGTATGATTTGGCAATATCTTCTATGAAATAAAACATAGACATTGTTGGAACTGTTTAAATAAATTGATGAAATGATAAAAATCAGATTAAAGCTTAACAAGGCTTTAATCACATAATATCAGAATAAAAAAAATTGCACTTAATTATAATAGGTACCTGAAAAATACTTCCTTATATTTGACTCGTTGGTGTTACATTTTCAGTAATAAAAAACAATATTACTTGTCCGCCGAGCTTCGCAAGTAAGTCAATATTTTGTTGGCGCTATCTAATAAAACTAGGTCCCCTTTAAAATTAGAGGGAATTTCAGTAACCAGGTTGACCCGTTGTTTCTTAGTAAATTTGAAAGTTTGCGGAATCGTATCACTTGTCGGGGATGATTACTTGAGAGCGGAAAACGGGCAAATGGCGTTGATAAATGATCGATTGACAGGATTACGGTTCATTAAGAAGTTTGGCGTATTTTGGTAGAAAAGGTTATTGAACGCAAAAACTCTGTAAATGCGTTATACACAGAATGAAGGTCTCTAGCCGAATATTTTCTGAAACGAATTAATGACGTGCTTTTGGTATCTCTGAGGGAGTAGATGAAAAATGCGTCAATATATTGCCAAGTCATTATGGGAGTCTTGGATCGGAGCGAATGGAGGTTCCTTTTAGAACGGTTATCGGGTATTGAATCAAAGAAAAGAAATGACGTTGGGTAGGCTGTCCATTTAATAGTGACTTACGGAGCCTTTTTAGCGTAGTCATGTTGGATTAAGGAAGTTTCGGGAAAACCTGGGGAGACTAGGATTTCGAGAGCTAGGAATGATTTAGGGCCGAATACACCAGTTACTTTTGGTTATATGAATCTTTGTGATCATATACATTAAATTTGGTTCTATTTAAGGAAGATAATATAACCACAAACGTTAGAAAAGACCGATTTTTTGCCGAGGAAAATTTTTGGGACAATAACTGCTAGAGGGAAATTGACCTGAGCAATTATCTATACAAGGTTAGGATGGAATTCCTGTGTTGTAGAGAACTCAGCAGGTTGATTAGGGCTACTGGGAAATACGCATTCAATGGTCTAATCACATAGGATAAGAATGTCTACTTAAAGTCGATTTGAGACGGTATTTGGATATTGTAAATGTTCCGCGTCAAGAGTTCGGTTTGCCACTTACCTGGGAAAATGTTGTCCATCTCGCCGGCGATGGTTTGAATAAAGTTCGTCAGAATTTACATAAGTGCAAAAGCGCGAGTACGAGGTTTAAACACCAAGGTACAGACGGGATCGAAGACTACGTTTACTGAAGGAAAAATTTCGGACGCCTCCAGAAAACAAATATCAAAGTTTCTCCTTGTATTGTTTCGTATATAAACCCTAGAACGTGTAGTTTGTTGGATCAAGAGATGGATTTATCAAGAAGAATTATAACATTACTAACCTGAAGTTTATCTTAGGAAAAGAGTAGAAGCCTGGTACTGATGCCATATTTTTTAACTTTTTTGTTTTTTTTATTCATATTTTATGCATGTATGTTTATTCATATTCAATTGTTTTGAGCAATTGCCTAATAGACGTTTAGTTTGTCTAATTGCTGGTTACTAAATAAGTTTGTTTTAGTATAATGGTTCTAGTTCAGGGAAGGTAGAAGGATGATCCGAAGCGAAGGATGGAAACTCCGAATGTTTCCGAGCGAACATCTTCGAATTCAAAGGGGTTCTGTAGGTAGCGGACCGCGAAAATGTTATTATTGTAATAAACGTTTGTCAAATGACCATTGTTACCACGATAGAAAAGATAATGAGTGGATTTTTAATATCTTGATAATACGTCGTAATTTACTAATATTTTCAAAATATTTTTTTTATATATTTTTATCTAAGGAATGTAAGATTGTTTGTAACTAATATGTATGTAAACACATGTTACGGGGTGAGTGGTCGGTGCACGCTTAAAACTGCTTTACTGAAGGGGTGTAACAAATCATTGGAATTTTTCTTATGTGCGCTCTTAATGTAAAAAGGTCACTACTCTAATGATTGATTACGGCTGGGCAGACCGCGATCAAAAGATATCCTTGTTACTGGTAAACTCGAGAGACGTAAATATAGGGTTTGCTACGAACGAATGCATATTTTTAAAATTAAGATGTGCAAGAATTAGTATGAAACTGTTCCAACATAAGTTAGTGATTCTCGTTTTTTTAAGACGGGGGTGGTTTTTCGGGAGTAGATACAGTTAGTTTTGAAATCTAAGGGGGCAGTTACAGTGAGCTTGTCAATCGAGCTAGATCGATTTTTGGGTTAATTAAATACCTTCATTGTAAGCAGTTTGTCTTTAAAATAATTCTTGCGTATACATTTTTCTTTTTAATTTGTCAACACTAAGTTGTCATTTCTTTCGGGGTTAAACGTCTGTTAACGATTTATGCCTGTGATCAATTAGTAAATATTATTCTAGCGTAATTATGTATTTATATAACTGAAGGCTCGCAGCAAATCGTTTTAAGTCTCGAGAAATAATAAAACATGGGCTTGCAAAGGTTTCTTATGCGTACGCTGAAGTCTGCTAAAATAAAAGGAAAGTAGGGTCCTCCTCTGGTATTTGTGGAATTAGTATTGTTAGTTGTTTATATTTATAATGGTGTAGAGATGGCTGGTGAATGGGTGTAGGATGCGGTTATTAATTGTAAAGGCAATTGCCTGTGGTAAACTCCAGCAGACCATTAAACAAAATTTATTTATTGTTTATTTGTTGTAAGGTGAATGTGTAACTGAGAGAGAGAGAGAGTGAGAGGCACGGTATTTTCTAACGACTCAAACTTATATATCGGTCACGATGTTAGGATCTATTATAAATATAGTAAGGCATTGTTGTAATGAGTTTTATTTCAGTTTGTTGAAGTTGAATTAGCCTGCGAGCTGATTTCTTTGCATGTGCTTTATTACAATGTGACTTAGTATTTTGTTCTTTAGTTGTCACTAAACAATTGGGTAATTTTAGATTCCTTGTCTGTTCTTTTGGTCCTGCATTTACCTTACTACCTGTGCAATCTGACTGTATATTAGGTAGTACGTGATTTGCTTTATTATTTTATGTGATTTACTTAAAGAGGCATGATTGGTTTAAAAAAGGGCAATATTTGGTGTACTATTTATTATTATTTTTTTTTATTATTATAATTGTGTTTTTTTATTATGTGTTTCTGTGTAACAAATGATTTTATTCATTTTCTTAGTGTTATAATTTTGTACGCACTTTAACCTGATTTAATGGTGTTTTGTTATATATTTAACCCTTTCATTGTTTTTTTTTTGTGTAATTGTGCAATTGCTTGTTTGTGAATAAAGTGAGTTTTATTGGTGGTTCTTTCCCACAATAGTAGATTAACGGGTTGAACCACCGGTGCGCCAACTTCGTTGATTTGAATTTGAGTAGTTTCATTTTTTTTTACCTGCCCGGATGTACCTCATCCAGACTTTCTCATTTAGATGGCATAACGTAGCTAACACTAGACGGCTACTTCGATTCATCAGGTTTGAGGTTTGCGAGTAATTTAATATCAGACTTGTATAAAAATGCTAATGTTTTAATTATTGCCCGGAAACTCAAAATAATGCAGGCAATTAATTTGAGTAATAGTGACATTATTGTAAGCCAAGTCAAGATAAATCACTTAGCGATTGTTCGGCTCTTGAATTTGCATTATTGCAAATAAGGTCAAATTACTCTTTTCAAGATAGGGTACCTGGGGGACGTTACAAAAGGTAAGCAACTGAACTTTTTGAATTTAGGTATTACGACCCCTGTAATGACTTTCATTAAATTATAGGACCTTATAAACATTTTATCGCGTTTTGTTTATTTTTGCTGTGGCGTATATTCGTTTTAAATTGAATAATTAATTACCGTGTTTACAAGTCATTTTCTTTTGTTATTTGAGCAAGTAATTTTACGTTTTTACCAAATGTAAATGAATTTTGAGTTTAATTGTCGCAATTTTTGCGGATTTTAAATGGAGCTTGGGTTATTGTTTAAGTGTAGATGAACATTACATGGATGTTTCTGAAGTAGATTTTTTAGTAAAGGTGAGTGTCTTCTTTTAGACTGAGTGGTTTCCTGTTAGGCCATTATTTTAAGATTTGGTTCATGACGTTTTCCCGTTATAAATTTATTTAACAGATGGCGCCTTGGTCACATATTTTTCATGATTTATGACTTACCCTTGTCGTATTTCACGTATTATGAACGTAAAATGAGTAACACACTCACCCCCCTTTCCACTGAACTACCGTCCCATCTCTTATCTGTTACTTCCGTTCTGCTGCCATTTTATCCCGTAACAATGTCATATTGAAAGGCATATTTTAACTTTTGTGTAATTAAAATCCGTATGGACAGTTTTTCCCAAACACTAAACACAATAACTTGTCTGTTTTAATTTTGAAAGTATTTACTAAACCAGAATTTCCCACCCTAATGAATTTCCTTGAACCCTATTTTATAATTTTGAACCCATTTTCTAAACTGATAATTAGTTTTCAAGATATTATGAAATCAGTTTCCAGATGTACGACCGATTTTAAGATTCTACCAAAAGAATTTTATTTCAAAGCTTTGGCTAAAGATATTTTGTTGATCCTTCACTTTATTTGATATATGCAAACCGATTCACTAGACTCAAGTTCAAGATGATGGAACATAGGAAAACTTGGCAAGAAATATGTGCAAAGACGTTGAAAATCGTAAATTAATTTTACCAATTAATCTTAGTAAACCAGAATTAACTTAATTAAATACGAATTAACGTAATTGACCTGTGAGCCCACAAGTTAAAACGGGAACTTATTTAATTGACCTAAAAAACCGTAAATAAAATCAAAATCGGCTATCAAGTTTCGGAAATCTGTGTGAATAATCCACAAGGACGGTCGGACAACGCATGGACATTGTAATCTAAAACCTTTCGTTTACTTAGTTTGAAATCTAGATAAAGTTGATAAATCATATTCATTATCATTATAATTTCGTAAGAAAATTTAGCTTTGCTTCAGAACCATCGGTGAATTATTAGATTGATCTAATTCTCGGTATTAGTAATAAGGTCAAACAGAATCAAAGTAAATTCAACTAGTAAATCTAGAAACAATTATGTTTTGTAATAAACCCTTGATGTTAATGTTAGAGGTTCTATTTGGAAATAGGTTGTAGATAATCAGGTCTTTCTTTCTAAAACTATTATTACAAGCTTTAATTTGATGTATTGCCTTCCCTGTTATAAATTTGTTCATGGAACAACTGTTTAACTGCACTTCATAACGTAAAACTAATTATACTAGCATTGTGCCCCTATTTTATGTTTGTTGAAAATTAGCTTGATGTTATACATGACATGCAATCAACTTTTAATTAATTACATTAATAGAAGCTTGGAAAATTTATATTACCACGATAGGATTTTGTATGTACCTACCTATTAATGCAGAAATGCAATTTAACAGATTACCTTAATATAAAAAAAGCCTAAATTTCGCCGTTAAGCTTGAACTTTATTACTCTCTCTAAGGTATATATCTTGTAAAAGGTTAATGAAAATCAACTCTTTATATTTTTAATAAACGTTTGCAGTGTAATTCAAATGTCATTAACTTTTTACAAAAAGCAAATAACTGATTAGCTATCATTAGCTCTTATGTTTATTCCACGTTTTTCCTGATTTATATTTTTACTTTTATTTAGGTCAAACTTTTGCATTTAACAGAATATGCTCTATTTGTTTTTGAAATATAAAATTTACGATAGAAAGATATGTGTGATGACGAAAATGTACCGTCTTTCTTTACTAAAGTGTAATATACGCAATTTTGACGACTCTTCTTCAAAAATGTTAAATGTTTGTATGTTATTTTATTCACAATGAGTTTGTAATTTAATTTTTTTAAGACATGAATATGATTTATTTATCCTAAAATAAACTGACATTTAAAAAAATAAAGTAGCAAATTGCTTTCTTACTTAATTGTCAAACATTTCTTTATTATTGCTTCCAACAATCTGAACGTTTGCTTTTGGTTTTATCATCATTCTCAGGCAAGTAACAAATAAATAAGACTAATAGTTTTTAATAATACAGGGTGATCAAACGAGGGGGGGGGTGGTGGTGGTGAAAGAACGTATAAAGACGAAATAGGTTAGAGAAATGATTTTTGGACCAGGGGTAGTTATCAATAGACACTATATTTTAAAAATATTTTTGATCATACAGGGTGTTTCATTTTTTTGGAGCAAACTAAACGATTATTTTTTTAATGGAACGCCCTATACAGGGTGTGGCGCGAAGAGTTTTGATTAAAAGTATAATATTGTCCTGAATGTGGCACTACCGGTTATACCGGAAGTAGACGTCAACTTTGTTATTTTAAATGAAACCTAACATTTTTTATTTTATTTTCGAATTCTATATGAAATTCTAGATAAAATTTGCGCAAAATGTCCTATACCAAAAATGAAGAATTTTGGAGATATTTCGATTGTTTTTTAAATTTTGAAAAAACCCTAGTCCACATTGAATAACGATATCTCCATTAATAACGAAGCTAGTGACGTGAAATTGTAACCAATAAACAACAAGCGCTTGCCCGTTAACTGCATATATCCATCTCATTGATATTTCATACAGGGTGTTTTAAATTTAGCCGTCAACATGCACAATTTAAATCATTTATAAGTTGCTTACTTTAAATAGAACACCCTGTATTTTATTACATTTTCCGCTGTATTTATTTTAAGCCAATTCGTTTGGTATCAGTATTCCCTAGACCTAAATCCAACCACTTTTGAGAAATTTCATTATCTTAGTTAAAACATAACAACAATTATTTCAACGTTAGTAAAGGGTAGGCCATGATTTCCATTATTTAAGGTGATATTTTGTTATTTTTTCAAAAGTTATTAATTTTGAAAAGTAAGCAATAGCCTGAAAGGATTATTAATTGTGGAAATCGTTAAAAACGTTGACTAGGTATTTTGTATTAATTTAATTAGATAACTTACAAACAAAAGTAACTAAATGTAATATTAAACAACTAAAGTGTTCAAAATTAGCAACACCTACTTCTAAACATTTATGAATCATGTTCATTAAGTTATGTCTTGTAATTCTGGAAATATGGTCGGGTGTTAGAGAATTAAAAGCAAGCAAGACTCTCTGCGTCATATCTTCCTTTGTCGTAACATTTTCCGCTGTATTTTTTTAAGCCAATTCGTTTGGTATCAGTATTCCCTAGACCTAAATCCAACCACTTTTGAGATATTTCATTATCTTAGTTAAAACATAACAACACTTAATTATTTCAACATTAGTATAGGGTAGGCCATGGCTGTTAAAGATTTGATAGTTAGAACGTTAATTGTTTATGTTGTTTTGACAGTTTTCTTTACCAGTTTGTATTTCATAGTAAATAATGGCAAATGTAGGATTTACTAATGGCGATTTTTTAAATCTTATTATTATTTACGGCGAGTGTAATAGAATTGTTGAACGGACTTGCCGTGTTTTTGCAGAAAGATATCCAAATCGACCAAATGCAACTGGTGATATTGTAAGAAGATTGCTTAAAAACTGCCGTCAGTTTGGTCAATTTAAGACAAAAATTAATAAAAATAAACCACTAGTGGACAGTGACATAAGCGAAATTAACGTTTTGGATTATTTTACGGCCTCTCCAAATGCCTCCATTAGAGATTGTGAGAGAGATCTTACTTTGTCGACGAGAACAATTCATCGCATTTTAAAAAAACACAAATGGAAATCATTTTCATATCATTTGGTGACCCAAGAGGATGAAAACTTCATAAAAAAAGTTATATGGTGTGATGAAGCAAAGTTTAGCAGAAATGGATTATTTAATCGACATAATTCCCATTTTTGGTCTAATGAAATTCCACATGTTAGTAGATAACGTTATTTCCAAGATAGTTAGAGTTTTAATGTTTTTTGTGCAATAAAAGACGATAAAATTTTAGCATTTAGATTTTATGATGAAAATTTAAATGGTACAAGATATTGCCACATTTTAGAAGAAGCCATACGATCAAAGATACATACTTTAAGAAATGGAGAGGCGGCTTCAGCTTGGTAGCAGCAAGATGGAGCACCTCCTCATAACTTTGGGCCTGTTGCTCAGCATCTTTACGACATGTTTGATGATAGATGGATTACCAATCAGGGTCCGGTTCGTTTGCCAGCTCGCTCTCCTGATTTGGCTCCTCTAGATTTTGGTATCTGGGGTTACATTAAAAATCAGGTATTTTCCAAACTTGTTACGACAAAGGAAGATATGATGCAGAGAGTCTTACTTGCATTTAATTCTCTAATACCCGACCATATTTCCAGAATTACAAGACATAACTTAATGAAAAGGATTCATAAATGTTTAGAAGTAGATGGTGCTAATTTTGAATACTTATTATAAAACTTTATTTGTTTAATATTACATTTAGTTATTTTTGTTTGTAAGTTATCTAATTAAATTAATAAAAAATACCTAGTCAACGTTTTTAATGATATCCACAATTAATAATCCTTTCAGGCTATTGGTTACTTTTCAAAATTAATAACTTATGAAAAAATAACAAAATATCACCTTACATAATGGAAATCATGACCTACCCTTTACTAATGTTGAAATAATTAAGTGTTGTTATGTTTTAACCAAAATAATCAAATATCTCAAAAGTGGTTGGATTTAGGTATAGGGAATACTGATACCAAACGAATTGGCTTAAAAAAATACAGCGGAAAATGCAATAAAATACAGGGTGTTCTATTTAAAGTAAGCAACTTATAAATGATTTAAATTGTGCATGTAGGATTTCATGTAGAATTCGAAAATAAAATAAAAAATATTAGGTTCTATTTAAAATAACAAAGTTGACGTCTACTTCCGGTATAACTGGAAGTGCCACATTCAGGACAATATTATATTTGAACTCAGCGTCATCCAAAACCTACAGCTTCGTAATTTCAGATTTTTAACATAACTGTATCCGCCATTACGTTTAATCAAAGCTCTTCGCGCCACACCCTGTATATTATTACATTTTTGGAAAGCCTATATAATACGCATTCATTTAATACCAAATTGTATGGGTCTAATCTCCTATGGTTTAAGAGTTATTCAATTGTCTTTAAAAAAAAATTCCACTTGCTGTCTCCGCCAATTACTTGTTACGCTGTTAGGTTCATGCTGAAAAATGTTGCCAAGTAAAAACAAGAGTTAATATAACAACCACAAATTGACTGAATTAAATTATTCTAAATTTAACAGAATTTTTTGAACAAAATTGGTGCAGACCCTTACAAAGATTATTTGGAATTAATGTTTGAACTCACAATTAAAAAACAAGAGTGCTATGACAATATTGCGTTAAAAAAAGAAAAATTGTTTGTAACAATTGGTTCTATTCAGTTTAAACCTAATATGTATTTTAATTTATTCAAAAATGACTAAATATTCAGGGAATGGTTTTAATGATTTTTGGGGAATGTCAAAAAAATTGCTTACTGACAAGTAGAATTTATGCAGCAAGGTGTCCTGATGCTGAAAAAAAAGCCGCGACCTAAGGCGTCTCAAGATCCTTTGCAAACATTTGAAGAAACTGGTAGTATTAAATTTAAAAAAAACAGAGAGTAGTTAATAAAGCAGTGACAAAATAGTGATGACAACCAACTTACAGTTTTACTTGCAATCCAAGAAAATCCTCATGCAAGTAATTCACAAATATCATATATGACTGATATAAAGAAATCTAGCTTGAAAACCATATCAAATGCCTATAAATACCATGAATATCATATAGAACTTCATCACCAACTATATGGTCAAGATTTTGAGCGAAGAATTAATTTTTGTAACTGGTTTTCGCAAACAAATTGCAGAAGTTCCTAATTTTCTCAATTATATATTATTTAGTGATGAAGCTACCTTCAAAAGTAATGGTTTAGTGAACAGGTATTAAATGCATTATTGTACCACTGTAAATCCTCATTAGATCAGGCACGTTGACCAAACAATCGGTGGTCACTAAATGTGTGGGGGAGGGGGAATTATTGGGTCCCGTGTTATAGGTTATAGGTCCTTTTTTTTCTTCAAAATATTAATGAAATTAATGAAATATGTGGTTTCAGCATGAAGGTGTACCCGCCCATTACCATCGAGACGTGCGAACATTTTTAAACCACTGGAATCAGTGGATAGGTCGAGGAGGGTCCATCTCTTGACCACCGAGTCACCTGCTTTGATCCTACTCAATTTCTTTTTGTGTGGTTACGTAAAAGATTACGTGTATAAATAAATTCTAACCACACCAGAAAATATGAAGAAAATAATCAGAAATGCTTTTGAAAATATTTAGTAAAATGTATTGAAGTTGGAGTAAGAATATTCGTGCATTTAATGAGAAATTTATTTTTGATTTTTTTTTTCTTTTTGTTGTAATTTGTATTTGTTAATTTTATTACACAGTATTGCATATAGAAATAATACATGTTTACAATTATTTTCACCAGCCTAATTTATTGAAAACAATGCATATTTAATATACAATATTAAGACAAATTTGGTAATGCCAATAGATGAAAAAATAAATTAAAATTGAGAGCACATCAAAGCTTTGCTTCTTTTATAACTTGATTAAAAAATTCCATTCTATGACATCTTTATACGTTCACAAAAAAAAACGTTAAAAATGAAATCGTTGATCGAAACATAATCAGATTGAGTACTTCAGAAATTTTACTTAGGATTGATTTAGATTTGCCTAGAATCAGGAGTGTTTCATGCATTAATTTTGTTCAAAAAGTCTGTTACATTTAAAATAATTCATTAAATCAATTTGTAATTGTTATATTAACTCTTGTCCTTTTGTATTACAATCCCAATTTCACAAATAAGCAGAAAATATTTTGAAAATTATTAAACTGAGATATAAGAAATGTTTGATGAATGACACGAACGTCATGGGCTGGAGTTGTTTTTACAAATATTGGCACGTCCTGCACATTATTATAAAAAAATCTGAAACTTACGATATTTCAAAATACTGCAGGACCACCAAAGATTTTTTGTCCTTTTAAAATAAACAAAAGTCGCCTAACAAATCGGTGGCGGTGACCGTAGGAGGGATAGTTTTTTCAAAAAGCAATTGAATATCTCTGAAACCAATGGAGATAGACCCATGCAATTTGGTATCCAATCAAAGCGTATTTTATGAGCTTTCCAAAAACGTAATAATATAGGTGTTTCATCAAAAAATACTAGTTTGCTCCAACAACGTGAAACACCCTGTATGATCAAACATATTTTTAAAATGTAGTATCCATTGATCTACCTGTGGTCCAAAAATCATTTCCCTAACTTATTTCGGCTTTGTACAATCTTCCACCCTCTTTTCAATAAATTTAATTAATACAAATTGCCTTGAGAGGTTAAATGAAGAGCTCGGGGCAAAAAGGGACATAAGCCATATTTTCATTTTTGATAGAAAAACTAGCTTAAGTTTCATTTAAATCCTAACAGTTTTTAGTTGCTTTGAAGATCAAGTTTCTTTCTTCCAACCAGCTCTAAAAATATGGTATCTTTGCATAAAGAATTAGTTTACTTTTATTGGACGGCAAAAATATGTCACGTGATAAATCAGAGAACAATGTTTTAAATTAACAAATTTATTTGTTAATAACAGATGAAATGTTAAAAAATCTACCATTAAGTATTTAAATATTTAAATTATCTTCTATCTCTACATAAGCATTTACTTCACAATCGATATTTTCTACTTCTGCTTGATCATGCTCTTCGATGGTCTCTCGTCAACTGGAGCTCTTTTTCCCATTATGTCAGTAAAAAACTTTTGTCTAGTAGGCGGAATATATTTTAAAAGTTTATTCAGGTCATTGATCTTTTTATAGTTTTATTGGTGTTTGTTTTTCAAGTTTTTAGTTGAAAATTGATGGGTCACTCGGGTTCCCCTTTGTCAGTGTTAACTGCGTATAATTCGCCATTTAAAGTAGGCTTTATGAACATTATATTTGGGTGAGTACTTTCACATTTAAAGCACCTTATGTCATTGAATTTTAGTGTTTTTTTGTTAATGGGAACTGTTTTCTTGGGTACGGAGATTTCATCGAACGGCAGAAAATAGTCTTGTTCCATTGATACAGCAAAAAGGTCATAAGCCACATCATTGTTTCGTTACTGTATATTCTAAACTCTCATTACTTCCGAAGGAATTACCATTTGACTCGAATTTCTGTCTTGTACACTGTCGTCGGAATCAAAATCTACATAACTTTCACCGTCATTTTCATCTAAATATAGCATTTTATGCTACAACCTCATTTGATTTGCAGCGACCATCTTTAATAACACGCGGCTTATGACGTTATTAATATAAAATTCAATGAAATTGTCAGATGGTTAATGAGGTAACTTCAGTACTATAGCGCCATCTTTTGTCCAAAAGCCGCAGTATCCGTTTAGTGGCTTATTACTGTTTTAAGAACCAGTTCAGAGTAGAATGTTTAATTTCATTAAAAATGTAGTAAAGTTTGTAAACCGATTTTCCAACCTCTTAAGTGTTAGTAATTGACTGATTACAAACTCATTGTGAATAAATATAATTTACTATCTAACAAAACTGGGTTTCAGTACTGTAATTAAACACAGATAGAGACTACGATCCATTAGGTTGAAAATTATTAATGTATGTTTCATATTAAAGTTCAGAGGTGTATGTGGCCCGACTGCATAATAATGTGTAATATATGAAATCTATGCTATTTGTAAGGGATGAATAACGTTTTGTAACTAAAGCGAGTATCTTTTGAAGGTGTGCAGAATGTATAAATAATTAGATCAAGACAAAAATCACCAATATAATTATCTTTCACTAATCCGTGTTGTGCACATATCTAGTAGTTCCAGCACACTGTTAGAACTAATATTCATTAGGGTAAAATTTTGATTTTTATATTATTTGTATCAAAAAAGTGGGAAATTTATATTTACTACGTCAGCTTAAAAAGCGTTTAACTAACGATTTTAATTCTTTAACCACGTGGATGTCGCGGTTGATCTGAGGGATACATGCAAGTTATATTCATGGATATGTCTAAACCTAGTCGGTCTATGACGATGCGGCACCAAATATGTCTTGTTAGTAGTATATCTAAGTTATTGTGAGTGCAGTTGTTTGAGTATTGTACCCGTTCTGTATCTAAGGGATACTCCGACTTTAGAGGTAAGTTTTTACCTTGCTTTCCATTTTTCTATTGTTTCTGTATTTTACTGTTATTTCTTTACTTCACTATTATTTTTGCTGTATATTTTTATGCTGTTTCTCTATTTTGTTCTTATTTCTATATTTCACAAATCATCAACGATGATTTGAAGTGCACTCAGAACATTCAGATAGTGACGAAGAATTGTCTAATGAAGGAAGTGAACCAGAGTCAAGTGAGAATGAGGATAAGGACCAATATATAGGAAAATATAAAATAATAAAGTGGGTAGAGACACTCGGAAGTAAGAACGCAACCACAGAATATTTTATCTCGGCTCTCAGTAGTAGCAGTAAGAAACCAGAGGGAGGAACTTGGAACTGCTTTATATCAGGAGATATTTTTGACACAATTTTGATCTATACAGATAAATAGATCGATTCAGTAACCATTAGGTATTCAAAAGAGAGAAATGCAAGGATATCGGCGTAATTGAGCTCAAAGCATTTTTGGGTCTTTTATATTTATCTAGTTTATATCGTAGTAATCGGCTTAATTTACAAGGCTTATGGGCTACTAATGGTAGTGGCATTGAATTGTTTTGACTTACAATATTATTGCCTCGATTCAGATTTATTCACACCCAGACATACTGAAGTCTGACAAATTAGCAGCTGCACGAGATATATTCCTCATTTGTAAGCAACTTCAGGTCATGACACAAAACGTAACCATCGCTGAAGTGGTCGTTGCTTTCAGAGGGAAATATAGGTTTCGCCAATATATACCCTCGAAACTCAACAAATCTGGCATAAAAAACCCCAGCATGATCGATTCTAAACTGTTCTATATAGGAAATCTGGAATTATATGCAGGTAAGCAATCAGAGAGTCCTGTTAGTAATGATTATATATATATATATATATATATATATATATATATATATATATATATATATATATATATATATATATATATATATATATATATATATATATATATATATATATATATATATATAGAAGATGCGGCATTAGTGCGTCAAGTACGATATATCCGTTATTAAAGGGTATTTGAATTTTTTCAATTACGAGAGATTCGATTGCTTTGGTATCATTTTAAATAAGTGGCAACGTGAACATAATTCGTACTTCCCGTTTTTTTTTGTGTTATTAATATTCAATTTTACTCAGGTTAGGTATTTTATTGAACTTTTAATTAAATAGGAGCCATTCATTTTATTATATCCGCCCTTTAAAAGTGTAGGTTACTAATAAATGTAAATGTTGCTGATATTGCATACATCTCATTCTTGTACACGTATAATGTTTCATTTTTTATTCGACCTAAAATTAAGTTTACCCTAACATACATTTTTCAATCCGCGTCCATATATAAAGACAATTGATTCTGAATAAAAAAAACTTTTTTTTATTGTGAGTCTCATTTTTATTGATATAGGTTAATTACGTTACCCAGTGATGTTAATATTACATTACAGTTCCAGTTATCCCAATTTGTAATATAATAGTTATTTATTTACTAAGGGCATAATGAGCAATGCTTACAAAATGTTATGCACGATTAATATATAGAATATTTAAAATGAATTATAACGTCAATTGTTTTCAAACGAAATAAATAAATAAATTTCTCATTTGGGATAGGTATTGGTGCGTTACTATGGAAACTAGTACAAAACCAGGCATGTCAAATTGATAACTAATTTGACGTTAGTTTTAAACGCAACAACTGAGATATTTCCAGAAATAAGATGAATGAAATCGAGGACTTGTAATAATTGCATAGTAAATATTTTTAAATAAACTCATAATTTTGTGCCTTTTTTTTAATTTTTGACGTTTCATTATAGTCGGCTGGGTTATAATGACGTTCGCATGTTATAAAAAGATGGTTTCATCAGAAATTTGGTTATAATGATGATTTTAGAATGTAATCGTGCATAAACACCATTTACATTCTTTCAATATATTTAAGATGCTTAACTGCTCAATAACCGAATAGCCTATTGCCTTACAAAATACTTAGCTTTTTAAGGCTTTAATGATTTATTTCAGCCGTACCTTCCTCATCAAAACCCTAACTACGTATCATACCTATCCTTAGTCGCACCATGCATACATACTTAATGTATATATGTTTGTTGGGAATCCATCAATGTGGCTGAAGGAGCTTAGAAAGTTCAAGCAGCCCGCTCTCCCCTTTGGGAAGGGAATGAAATGCGTTGGTTTTTCCTTTCCTTTCTAGATACGCTGTATGACCTGTTCATTATAAAATTCCAATGGCAACTGAAAAACAGTTTTTAGTCTGCCGTACGCATCAAAATACTCCACTGTTCATATGTGTTACAGAGAATTTAAGCAAAAATCGCGTTAACAACCTAGTGTCATGTTCTGATTTCTCTTGAAAAAGAGCTTTAATAATGTACGACTCTTAAGACCACATTTCTCCTACTAGCTGAGTAAGTCACTAAGTAAATACCAAAATCGACAATTTCCGATTTTTGAGAATATCAAGTCAGCCGATGAACATTTTAATCCTGGACACGCTATATATATATAGTATATATATATATATATATATATATATATATATATATATATATATATATATATATATATATATGTATTGGGTATATCCGTTATTAAAGCAGATATCAAAAAAAGTTATTTACAAGAATTATAGGCAACTTCAAACTTCACATTATAAAATTGTTTTCGTATTTATAGGGTGTTACATATTAACAGGGTGAACCAAACATACTTTTTTTTAAATGGGACACCCTATGTATTATTTCAAATTTAGATTAAGCTCATCTCCCCCATACTTACAATATAGGGTTTCATTACTTTATACAGGGTATTTCAAAGGTTATGGTCAATTGCACACGAAAATCATTCTCATTTCAACGTCCTGTATACACTAGACAGAACAACCTAACAATAATTTTTTTCAGGCATAACTTTTTGACATTGGTACAGTGTTACGAGAAAGTGCTATTTCTTTATTATTGCACCAATTGAATATAGAGCGAGCCAAAACTGGAACACATGATTTTGTAATTTTTTTCAAACGAATCACCCTGTATTTTATTTTAAAATACACTTTATGTTCTTTCATTTTTATTAAGCACTCCCTATAGCGAAAATCGTTAATTTCTCAGATATTTTCAATTTAATAACAGAAAGAGGTTTTTTTAAAAATTTCTATTACAACAAGTTAGCCATGAACAAATAAAAGTGTGATAAATTATTAGAAAAAATTAAAAAACATCGGTTATTACGACAAAATTACGTGATCTTCAACTATACCACCCCTAACATTCAAAGATCACCTAGTTTTACTATGAGTTGCTATAAGATGGGGATTACTTGTCGAATAATAGGTAATGGAAATTGTGTCTATTCAGAGTTCCATTTTTATGAAACGTGGCTTCGCCTCCAAAGAGGGCAAAATCAAAGAAATCCGCCTGATTGTGGATTTGTTGTTGAGCCCATTCACAAAAACAACCCTTCTGGGATAGTCATCTTCGAGTAACTCTTGATCCAACTGGTTATGGTATGGATGATCTTATTTTAGCAGTATTCTTCGGATGGACCCATCACTATCATGCTGACGCGAGATTTCACGTGTACTAACATGTGGATTATGCGTAACTTCAAGCATCACGTTCAATTTATTTTCCTCGTTAAGTACAAGTTTTGTCCTTTCCTTTTTTTCATAAACTACCGAACCCGTACGATTAAAACGATCGATTAGCCTTTCCAACGTTATTTTTTGGGGTTGTCTTCGTGCGGGATATCTCTCTTTGTAAATTCTTTGTACTAATAAGCAATTTTCCATACATTCTCCCAGTACTCATATCATGTCTATTAATTCCTCAACAGGAAAGTTCATTTCAAACAGTATTTAAGTTATTATAAGTTTTTTTTTTCTTTTTTTTTTTATGAACGAATATGTTGAAAGGTAAATAAGTAATTAATTAAGTATTTAAGTGTTTACAGATTAATTAACACTACACAATCTCAAAGAAGTTTGTTAAATGACCAGCTACTAATTATTACTGAATAATATATATCTGTCATTTGTTCACGGCTAACTTGTTATAATAGAAATTGTTAAAAAAATCTCTGTCTGTTATTAAACTGTGAATACAATTCACATATCACATGGTACATGTTTGATTACTTTCATTGGTTAAAATACAAAAACAAAATCGCAGAATAGGCAATCAAATCGGTGATAATTTTATCACCGTTTGTTGACTGTCACATGATTTTAATGAATAAAATAGTTTACTGTCAAAGTGACAAAAAGTTTCAAAAAAAATAAATAATTGTATTGATTGCAACTGTAATGTTTACTATCAAAGTGACAGATCGTTTAAAATTGTAAACTTTAAATAATATATTTTCTATTAACGTTCATTATATTCTCATTGCCAAATATAACACGTGTTATAATTAATAATCGATGATATCACTCGTTTTGTTTTTATAATATATATATATATATAATATATATATATATATATATATATATATATATATATATATATATATATATAGAAGATGCGGCATTAGTGCGTCGAAGTACGATATATCCGTTATTAAAGGAGATATCAAAAAAAGTTATTTACAAAAATTATAGGCAGCTTCAAACTTTACATAATAAAAATTATTATCGTATTTACAGGGTGTTAAATATTACCAGGGTGAACCAAACATACTTTTTTTTAAATGGGACACCCTATATATTATTTCAAATTTGGATTAAGCTCATCTCCCCCATACTTCCAATATAGGGCTTCATTACGTTATACCGGGTATTTCAAAAGTTATGGTCTACACGAAAATCATTCTCATTTAAACGTCCTGTATACCTTAGGGAGAACAACCTAATAATAATTTTTTGCAGGCATAACTTTTTGACATTGGTACAGTATTACGGAAAAGTGCTATTTCTTTATTATTGCACCAATTGAACATAGAGCGATCCAAAACTCGAACACATGATTTTGTCAATTTTTTAAACTGAATTACTCTGTATTTTATTTTAAAAAGTGAAAATACACTTTATGTTCTTTCATTTTTATTAAGCGCTGATTTCTGAGATATTTTCGGGGATAATATAACTAGTATTATGATTATCATCGGTGATAGCCCGAATTAAAACCGATGAAAATTGAATTTTCTACTGGTTTTAACGAGTGATATCATCGATTATTAATTATAACACGTGTTATATTTGGCAATGAGAATATAATGAACGTTAATAGAAAATATATTATTTAAAGTTTACAATTTTAAACGATCTGTCACTTTGATAGTAAACATTACAGTTGCAATCAATACAATTATTTATTTTTTTTGAAACTTTTTGTCACTTTGACAGTAAACTATTTTATTCATTAAAATCATGTGACAGTCAACAAGCGGTGATAAAATCATCACCGATTTGATAGCCTATTCTGCGATTTTGTTTCTGTATTTTAACCAATCAAAGTAATTAAACATGTACCATGTGATATGTGAATTGTATTCACAGTTTAATAACAGACAGAGATTTTTTTAACAATTTCTATTATAACAAGTTAGCCGTGAACAAATGACAGATATATATTATTCAGTAATAATTAGTAGCTGGTCATTTAACAAACTTCTTTGAGATTGTGTAGTGTTAATTAATTTGTAAACACGTAAATACTTAATTAATTACATATTTACCTTTCAACTTATTCGTTCATAAAAAAAAAGAAAAAAAAAACTTATAATAACTTAAATACTGTTTGAAATGAACTTTCCTGTTGAGGAATTAATAGACATGATATGAGTACTGGGAGAATGTATGGAAAATTGCTTATTAGTACAAAGAATTTACAAAGAGAGATATCCCGCACGAAGACAACCCCAAAAAATAACGTTGGAAAGGTTAGTAGATCGTTTTAATCGTACGGGTTCGGTAGTTTATGAAAAAAAGGAAAGGACAAAACTTGTACTTAACGAGGAAAATAAATTGAACGTGATGCTTGAAGTTACGCATAATCCACATGTTAGTACACGTGAAATCTCGCGTCAGCATGATAGTGATGGGTCCATCCGAAGAATACTGCGTAAAAATAAGATGCATCCATACCATAACCAGTTGGATCAAGAGTTACTCGAAGATGACTATCCCAGAAGGATTGCTTTTTGTGAATGGGCTCAACAACAAATCCACAATCAGGCGGATTTCTTTGATTTTGCCCTCTTTGGAGGCGAAGCCACGTTTCATAAAAATGGAACTCTGAATAGACACAATTTCCATTACCTATTATTCGACAAGTAATCCCCATCTTATAGCAACTCATAGTAAAACTAGGTGATCTTTGAATGTTAGGGGTGGTATAGTTGAAGATCACGTAATTTTGTCGTAATAACCGATGTTTTTTAATTTTTTCTAATAATTTATCACACTTTTATTTGTTCATGGCTAACTTGTTATAATAGAAATTTTTAAAAAAACCTCTTTCTGTTATTAAATTGAAAATATCTGAGAAATTAACGATTTTCGCTATAGGAAGTGCTTAATAAAAATGAAAGAACATAAAGTGTATTTTAAAATAAAATACAGGGTGATTCGTTTGAAAAAAATTACAAAATCATGTGTTCCAGTTTTGGCTCGCTCTATATTCAATTGGTGCAATAATAAAGAAATAGCACTTTCTCGTAACACTGTACCAATGTCAAAAAGTTATGCCTGAAAAAAATTATTGTTAGGTTGTTCTGTCTAGTGTATACAGGACGTTGAAATGAGAATGATTTTCGTGTGCAATTGACCATAACCTTTGAAATACCCTGTATAAGTAATGAAACCCTATATTGGAAGTATGGGAGATGAGCTTAATCTAAATTTGAAATAATACATAGGGTGTCCCATTTAAAAAAAAGTATGTTTGGTTCACCCTGTTAATATGTAACACCCTATAAATACGAAAACAATTTTATAATGTGAAGTTTGAAGTTGCCTATAATTCTTGTAAATAACTTTTTGATATCTGCTTTAATAACAATTACATATATATATATATATATATATATATATATATATATATATATATATATATATATATATATATATATATATTATTATATATATATATATATATATATATATATATATATATAGTCCAGGATTAAAATGTTCATCAGTGACTTGATATTCTCAAAAATCGGAAATTGTCGATTTTGGTATTATAGTGACTTACTCAGCTAGTAGGAGAAATGTGGTCTTAAGAGTCGTACATTATTAAAGCTCTTTTCAAGAGAAATCAGAACATGACACTAGGTTGTTAACGGATTTTGCTTAAATTCTCTGTAATACATATGAACAGTGGATATTTTGATGCGTACAGACTAAAAACTGTTTTTCAGTTGCATTGAATTTTATAATGAACAGGTCATACAGCGTATCTAGAAAGGAAAGGAAAAACCAACGCATTTCATTTTAAAAGAACTGTTGAACTTTCTAAGTTTAGCCAATTGATGGATTCCCAACAAACATATATACATTAAGTATGTATGCATGTGCGACTAAGATATATGATACGTAGTTAGGGTTTTGATGAGGAAGGTACGGCTGAAATAAATCATTAAACTTAAAAGTAAGTATTTTGTAAGGCAATAGGCTATTCGGTTATTGAGCAGTTAAGCATCTTAAATATATTGAAAGAATGTAAATGGTGTTTATGCACGATTACATTCTAAAATCATCATTATAACCAAATTTCTGATGAAACCATCTTTTTATAACATGCGAACGTCATTATAACCCAGCCGACTATAATGAAACGTCAAAAATTTAAAAAAAAGGCACAAAATTGTGAGTTTATTTAAAAATATTTACAATGCAATTATTACAATTCCTCGATTTCATTCATCTTATTTCTGGAAATATCTCAGTTGTTGCGTTTAAAACTAACGTCAAATTAGTTATCAATTTGACATGCCTGGTTTTGTACTAGTTTCCATAGTAACGCACCAATACCTATCCCAAATGAAATTTATTTATTTATTTCGTTTGAAAACAATTGACGTTATAATTCATTTTAAATATTCTATATATTAATCTGCATAACATTTTGTAAGATTGCTCATTATGTTAGTAAATAAATAACTATTATATTACAAATTGGGATAACTGGAACTGTAATGTAATATTAACATCACTGGGTAACGTAATTAACCTATATCAATAAAAATGAGACTCACAATAAAAAAAAGTTTTTTTTATTCAGAATCAATTGTCTTTATATATGGACGCGGATTGAAAAATGTATGTTAGGGTAAACTTAATTTTAGGTCGAATAAAAAATGAAACATTATACGTGTACAAGAATGAGATGTATGCAATATCAGCAACATTTACATTTATTAGTAACCTACACTTTTAAAGGGCGGATATAATAAAATGAATGGCTCCTATTTAATTAAAAGTTCAATAAAATACCTAACCTGAGTAAAATTGAATATTAATAACACAAAAAAAAACGGGAAGTACGAATTATGTTCACGTTGCCACTTATTTAAAATGATACCAAAGCAATCGAATCTCTCGTAATTGAAAAAATTCAAATACCCTTGTGGAATAGCTCGAAATCTGTTTCTTGCATCTTCAACGGGTTCAGTGTCTGAAGATATACAAAAATAAAACACATTTTTTTCCGAATATATCCAAAATAAAGATATATTCTAAATTGTTTCAAAACTTTTTCAAATTATAATTACCAATAGATGGGATAATATATAGATAGAAAATGTGCTTAATGGTACATTATTCAGAACAATTTTATAACTTTTAGTTTCAATTCTGAACTTCAGGTTAATTGCGTGTTACCCTAGTTTCAAGAGTATAAATTTCTACTTCCCAGTTAATTCGTGTTCACTGAATTTAACAAAATAATATTTTAGGAGGATCTTCAGTCTCAATTCAAATTAAGATATTATTGTTTAAAATTATTCGAAATAGTGAAAAGCTTACAGACAGGAGTTATTAGTAAAGATTTCGTTTTGCCTTCTCGTTTTATCTCTTGGAATTGATTGCACACATCTCGTTTTTTATTACATTTCATATTTAAAAAAATCTCCAAGGGTTATATCCTGTAATAACTCAACCTAATTTATGATACATTTTTTATCCACGAAGTAGTCAATTTTTCCCTTCCAACCTACTTAAACATATGTAGGTATAGAAAGTTATGCAATCGACTTTCTTTCACTATCGCTAAATCGACTTATTAGCTCATTTTACAACTTTTGGCCAAGTTTCGCCAAGATCGGCCATCATGCCTGGATGACTGTGTGGTTGGATGGATGTATGTTAGTATCCACGGTAACTTCAGAACGAAAACAGCTATGTACTTAAAATTTTTTCATTAAGCTTGGAGCTGATTGGAGTTTGGAAGAAATCCAGAGGCGGAGAGGGGGGCTTTATTAGGGGCAGTTTTTGATTTTTGTCAAATATTTCTAAAACAGCTGCATATTTCAAAGATATAAAAATACCTAGATGTAGACCTTACGTATAGATTAATTATGTTCTATGCAATTTTTTGATACGACGCATAATTTAGATTATCAGAATTTAAGTGGTAGTTTTTCAATACTTGAATATCGATTAATTTTATAAAAAAAATGTAGACACATTTAAAAAAAAATTTAATGTTACATAACTTTTCCTTATAATAGTATATTATACAACGAGCATATAAGAAAGGCTATTTTCAAGGTAGTAATATCACCACCCGCATCAACTAAAATCGTAGCAGAAGCTCTCCGAAAAGCTATGCCCAAAGTAGCTTTCTGGGTTTGGTAGTTAGCAATATCTACCCATTCTCATAAAGGAATTAATGCCAATTTTTTGTGGTGTTAATTTTGCGTTTCTCACCTGAAGAACAACTATGTCAATTTTGAATTCTCGCGTAAATGTATACTCCTTGCACATTTCGTGAACCTCGCCAGTTATTATAAATTTGCATATAATTTTTGTTTTTGTATTAGGGACAAGTAGCGTTGTTACCAAATCTTGAATTTCGCTATTTCTTATGTTATATAAACTGCTGGCCACTCGAACTTACACATAGTGATTTTTAGGCAAAATTTAAAGTTAAATATTTTCAATAGGAATGCAAATTTTTGAACGCGGCTTGCAAATTTTAAGAGCTAGTTTTTTTCGGATTAAGCTGCATGACGTATATTTATCGTAGGTCCATAGATTTATTATATACGGAGTGATCAATGAAGTCATGCAAAAAATCAAAAAGTTTGTATGAGTGAAATTTCCGCAAAAATTTTTTTGGTCGTTGCAATATGATTCGTTACTAAGGTAACATCAATATCTCTAGACGTTTTTGTCAGTTTTTGGATTAAGGCCCTTAGGCCTTGCACACACTATTCAACATAAAATTTGGGTAGCAAAATTTTTAAAATGCTATAACTTGACATTGCATTGACGGTTCTTGATGATTTTGCGATTTGGAATCTAGTTTACGTAGATTTTCTGTCAAGCATTTTATTTGAGGGTTGAAATTTACACATTATACCGAGTCGATAATAAACAAAAACGTAGGGTACGACGCCCTCTAAGGTTTGGCATTATTCAAGTCTTTGTAAAAATAAATTCTCACTTCAAGTTGTTTTTACGTTTTATGTTCTTTTCTGTTCTGTCCGAAACAAGGATTCCAAATCCGCAAAAATCATCAAGAACCGTCAATGCAATGTCAAGTTATAGCAAGACTTCATTGATCACCCCGTATATAATAAACCTATGGTCCTACGATAAATATAGTCATGCTAAATCCGAAAAAACTATCTTAAAATTTGCAAGCTGCGTTCAAAAATTTGCATTCCTATTGAAAATATTTAACTTTAAATTTTGCCTAAAAATCACTATGTGTAAGTTCGAGTGGCCAGCAGCTTAGTTCAATTGAGCGCCAAGCGTCCATTATTCCCATTATTAATGCGATCTAGAAAGGATATACGGTTAGTTCACATTAGTAAAAATATTTAACGATTACTGTTGCTGGAATATATTTATCATCTGGGACATAGTAACAAATAAATGTGCATCGCCAAGTCTCTTCGATCTTATTCAAACGTTAGTATTATTCGCAAATGCGTGAACGTCCAATAGAGAGAAAGAGATTCATTTTCTTCTGTAAACCGACACCCATGATTGAATGTATTTGACGGATACCATGACAATATATAAAATAACAGTATAACGACTATATTATACTATAGTCGTGGACAAAGTTTCCTAATATAACGCAAGGTAAGTTTAAAAAATAATTAAATATGAATGAAAACGGTATTTAGTATTCATATCTCATAGAAGCGGGCTGGTTTGGAATGTTTTTTTATGTTAACATGTTATTTATGTCTATTAATCTTCATCTGACATGAAGTTTTAAACGTACGTTATTGTTTTTATTTTTACAATGTTGCCTGTTTTCATTATGAACGTATAACAAGGGGTTGCATAGTTATCTTAAAAAATTGGGATAAAAATTATTTCATTTCTTTTAATTTCCACTTTGTAGGTTGGAAGGTCGTGTGTTGTTTCACACCAGATATTATACAAGTAGGCACATATTTAACACGCCCCTCCCGCCTCCCTAATTGAAATGTATACATTACATTATTACAACAAAGAAAACTTTACATTAATATATACTGTAGCATCCCCCAGGTACCCTATCTTGAAAAGTACAATTTGAATTTATTTGCAATAATTCAAATTCAAGAACAAAACAATGGCTAAATGATTTATCTTGACTTTACTGACCGTAATGTTACTATTGCCCAAATTAATTGCTTGCCTTACTTTGATTTTCCTGGAAATAAAACATTAAAATTTTTTTACTCGCAAACGTCAAATCTGATCAAACGAATTGGCCATCTAGTGGTAGGTATGTTGTGCTATTTGAATTAGATAGGCTGGATGAGGTAAGAGTTGCATCATCTAGGGCAGGTAAAAGATAAAGCTACTCAAATTAAAATTAACGAGCTTTGTGGAAGGGTGGCTCAGCTCGTTAATATACTATTATGTAAAAGAACCACTAATAAAACCCACTTTATTCATAAATAAGTAATTGCACAAGTACATTAATAAATCAAATAACACAAAAAAACAGGGCTAAATATATAACAAAGCACCATTTAATCAGGTTAAAGTGCGAACGAAATTATAACATTAAGAGAAAATGAATAGACAGCAGTTTAGTTACACATAAACACAATAAAAAAGAACCATTTAGTCACAACCACAATTTTGTCATAAATAAGCAGAATAAAAATCGTAATACCAAACATGTGGCCCTTTAAAACCAATCATGCCGGTCTTTATGTAAATAAGCACATAAAACAGAGGCAAATCACTCTACATATAAAATACAACAACAGTAAAATTGCACAGTTGACAATAAGATGGAGGGCAGGACAAAAGAAAAGAGACAAGAAATTTACACGTACACAATTTTTTAGTGACTGCTAAAGCACAAAATGCATACGTAAAATTACAATAAATTACATAAAAGAGAAATTAGTTCACAGGCAAACAATTCCACTTAAACAAACTGACAGAAACAAACAAACAGTGATGGAACCCTGTACTGTCTTCTATTTTAGCAGATTTCAGCTTAATGGGCCCGCGTTCGAATATATATATATATATATATATATATATATATATATATATATATATATATATATATATATATATATATTACATATACACGGCACTTCAGGGACATATTAAAATGGATTACCATAGTTCAACATTACTAACTGAGTTTAGTTTTCTTCACAATGTTATTAAAGAAGAAGTAAACTAAGGTAACAAATAAGTAAATTCACACATCCTTTAGATCAGACGCGTAATTACTTATGATTTCATACCGCACACCAACCACCAATATATATTGTACAAGTTGTCTATTATCAAATCAAGTATAATTGACGTATATTTACTATGATATTGATTTATCTAATAAACCTGCTTTGGTCTCAATGACATCTGCAAATTGAGTTAATTAGGAAAATCTGCCTCTCCAGTAATGTTTGTTATATTCATACCAAATTTTCTGAATTACTAGGAAGTAGCATTCTTACTTACCTTTCATATCGTACTTACATTGCCCTATAACTATACATTTCGATGTCTGTTGGATAATAAATAAGTCAAGGCCTGACTGTGTATTTGTGTGTCCGGGTGACGGTGTAGGTGTGTGTATATGTGAGTGTGTGAGTTATTAATGTAAGTGTGTGAGTGTCTGTGAGGGTGTGTGTGAGTCTTCGTTTTCTTTTAGTCATACTCATTATTCTATATAATCGTGTAATTAGACATCCCGTTATATGTTGGAATATATTTAACTGAAGGTCTGTGTGTTTGTGTCTGCGTTTCAGAGTGTACGCGTGTCCATGTGGCCGTCTGTGAGCATGTGGGTGGACGAGTGCGTGTGTGTGTATACCTGAATGCCTCTGCCGGTGTGTGTGTGTGTGTGTGTGTGTGCACACATCTGTGACTGTGTGAGTGTGTGAATGAGGGTGTGTGTGTGCGTGTGCGAGCGTGCGTGCGTGCGTACGTGCGAGTGTGTGAGGGGCGTGTATGCGTGTGTGCGTGTGCATTTGTGCGTGTGTGCGTGTGTGCGTGTGTGTGTGCGTGTGTGCCGTGTGTGCGTGTGTGCGTGTGTGCGTGAGTGCGTGTGTACGTGTGTGCGTGTATGCGTGTGTGCGTGTGTGCGTGTGTGCATCTGTGCGTGTGTGCGTGTGTGCATCTGTGCGTGTGTGCATGTGTACGAGTGTACGCGTGTGCGTGTGTGCGCGTGCGCGCGTGTGCGTGCGTGCTTGCGTGCGTGTGTGTGTGTGCGTGGTGCGTTCGGTGCGTGTGTGTGTGTGGTGTATGCGTGTGTGCGTGTGTGCGTGTGTGCTGTGTGTGGTGTGTGCGTGTGCGTGTGTGCGTGTGTGTGTTGCTGTGTGTGCGTGTGTGCGTGTGTCGTGTGTGTGTGTCGTGTGTTCGTGTGTGTGTGTGTGTGTGGTGTGTGCTGTGTGTGTGTGAGTGCGTGTGTGCAGTGCGTCTGTGCTGTATGCGTGTGTGCGTGTGTTCGTGTGTTCGTGCGTGTCGTGTGTGCGTGTGTGCGTGTGTGCGTGTGTGCGTGTGTGCGTCTGTGCGTGTGTGCGTGTGTGTGTAGTGTGCGTGTGTGCGTATACATGTGCTGTGCGTGTGGTGCGTGTGTGCGTGTGTGCTGTGTGCGTGTGTATGTGGTGTGTAGTGTGTGTGTGTGTGTGGTGGCGGTGCGTGTCGTGTGTAGCGTGTGTGCGTGTGGTGTGTGTGTGCTGTGTGTGCGTGTGCGTGTGTGTGTGCGGTGTGTGCGTGTGTGTGCTGTCGTGTGGTGTGTGTGCTGTGTGCATGTGCTGTGTGTGTGCGTGTGTCTGTGTGTGGTGCGTGTGCTAATGTGTGTGTGTGTGTGGGTGTAAGTGTGTAAGTGTGTGGTGGTGTGTAGTGTGTGTGGGTGTGTAAGTGTGTGGTGTGTGTGTGTGTGATGTGGGTGTGTGTGTTGTGTTGTGTAAGTGTAAGTGTGTGTGGTGTGTAATGTGTGTAAGTGTGTGGTGTGTAAGTGTGGTGGTGTGTGTGTGGTGTGTGGTAAGTGTGTGTGTGTAGTGTAAGTGGTGTAAGTGTGTAAGTGTGTGTGTGTATGTGTTGTGTTGTGTGTGTGTGTGTGTTGTGTGGTGTGTAGTGTGTAGTGTGTAATGTGTGTAAGTGTGTAATGTGTAAGTGTGTAAGTGTGTAGTGTGTAAGTGTGTGTGTGTTGTGTGTAAGTGTGTAGTGTAATGTGTAGTGTGGTGTGTGTAAGTGTGTTGTGTGGTGTGTTGTGTAAGTGTGTATGTGTGTAGTGTAGTGTGTGTAAGTGTAGTAAGTGTGTTGTGTAAGTGTGTGGGTGTGTTGTGTAATGTGTAATTGTGTGTGTGTGTGTAAGTGTTTGTGTGTGTGTGTAAGTGTAAGTGTGTAAGTGTGTGGGGTGTGTAAGTGTGTAAGGTGTGTAAGTGTGTGTAAGTGTGTAGTGTGTGTGTAAGTGTGTAGTGTGTATGTGTAAGTGTGTAAGTGTGTAAGTGTAGTAAGTGTGTAAGTGTGTAATGTGTATTGTAAGTGTGTAAGTGTGTAAGTGTTTGTAAGTGTGTAAGTGTGTGTGTGTGTAAGTGTGTAAGTGTGTAGGTGTGTAAGTGTGTAAGTGTGTAAGTGTGTAAGTGTGTATGTGTAAGTGTGTTAGTGTGTAAGAGTGTAGATTTGTGTGCAAGGTTCATTCCATTTCTCCTGGAACTGATGAGATTTGGGAAAAATCCATCTACGGGAAGGGAGATGTATTAGGGACCTTTTTAGGTTTTTGTCAAATATTTCTGAAAGAAGCTACATATTCGAAAGGTACAAAAATAGCTACATATAGAATTTAACTGTGCTCTATGAAGTTTTTGATACGATGTGTGATTTGCTAGCAACAAATTCCCAAACTAGAGGTTAAATGTTTAATTGTTGTAAATATCTGAATAACGATCAACTTTATACGAAAATGTATTAAAGATTTATTTTACATAGTTTTTGTTCAATATTAATATTTTAAAATGTGGGGTTCTTCAAAAATTACTTCAGCATCTAATTCGATGTATTTAGATTTAATATTGATGTAGTATAATTCTATAAATTTCCTTTTGTCGATTGATATTGTTTTTATTGATGTCGATGCATAGAGGGAGCAAGAATTCGATAAATTGTGATTTACTATGTTAAAGTCCTATGTTCGTTCTAACATTCATTCGTTACATACATTTGCATTATATTTCCACTCCTCCCCTATTTTTAATAATAAATGTTCAAACGGTGTATTGGATTTAGAATCCTAAATTCTATTTTATATTCTCATTTAGTATGCAACCGCAACACAAAAGGAATCGTCTTTATTTATACCCTTACTTAAGCCATCATTTCCTGTTCTTTCATAGAAGTAATTAATATAATTAAAAATTATTATTAATTTTATTAAATACATAAATAAAAAGTTTACCTCGAGTAGGATTCGAACCTACTCGAGGTAAACTTTTTATTTATGTATTTAATAAAATTAATAATAATTTTTAATTACATATTTACCTTGAACTTATTCCTTCATAACAAAAACTTATAATAATTAATTAATATAATGTTTTCATTGGATTGTTGGTATTATTAGTTAAAAGTTATAAACATAGATTGTTTAAATAAGTTGAATTTTTTTACTTTATTGTCGCCAAACCAGTTGTCTTGATATAAATAGGATTGAGTTTATGTGTCCATGTGCCATCTAAACAGTACTTAGGTAGTCATAAATTATGCGATTAGGCATACCATTGGAATTGCGCTGTTGTTGCTTAACAAATTAAGGGTATTTACTAAAACTACGTTTTACAAAAGGAACAAAACGAATGAAGATTGATCACATCGATTAATTAATTATTAAGTTTGCAATAATACGTATTTTACTATTAAATAACTTTTTCTACAATATAAATGTAATTATCCAGTAAATCTCAATTTCATTTCTTAAGATATGTTTTATTTTAGCACATGTAAATGCCATATAGTTGGTTTTCATTTTTTTTTAATTTTCTTTTTTTTATTTTCAATGTTTTCTGTAGTACGGAGATATTCCGCTACTTAAGATATTTTGGTGTCGTTTTACAATATTTGCAAATAAAAGACATTTTGTTGTTAGTCAAGCTACTAAGCAGATTAAGTTTATACTTATACTTTTATAAATGAAGATTGTTAAAACTATCACTGTCACCTACCCGTAACTTAAGGTAATAGGTAACCATTTGTTAAAAGCCATTTACTGAGTAACATTTACAACTATCATATAATACATCTATTTAGTTTACACAAAGGATTTTAGAAAAAAGGTTTTATTTAGAAATTACTTCTAAACGTTATTTACTTTAATAAAAAATAAAACTTAGTTCATATTTAAAACTGACCACAATATGAATTGAATTCGCATTTTACCAAAATTATCATATTACTTTTTTTTTTATTTAAAATGATTATTCACTAATCCCACTAATAGAAGATATAAATTCCGCACAAGTAAAGATTAAAATCAATAATTGGTCAAAATCGTTTTTAAATAAAGTTTGTTTCTGAGTACGTAGAAATTTAACAAAAAGTTTTTATTTGCAAAAAAATTAAACAAAATTAAAGAAATGATGCTTTTCTAAAATCCATTCTACTGGTTAAAAAAATTTAATAAACTGACATGTGTTTTTTAGATAAACATGTGTTACTTTAAAAACGTGGCAAAACTATTTGACTTTAACCAGTACAACTTTTCTTTGGAAGAAGTAGATCTTTGAAAATTAGAATTAAATCCGAATGCTCCTTAATTGTGTACATAATTGAAACATTTGCTTACGATACAAAATCGAAATTCCAATGCTTATCAAAATACTTTTTAGCAAATAGAATTGCAGAAGTAGAAATATTAATTGGTAGTTCACAAGCGTTATGTGCCGGTGGTTGCAGTTTAGTATAGGAGAAATCGGCACATCTACTCGTCATGTCTTGCGTCACCTCGAGTCAAGACTCGGGGTGATAAAGCGGCGATAAGTTGTAATTGTATCGGAATATTAATAAAAATTACACTTTACTGCTAGCTTGCAAATAAATAATTTCACAAAGAAACATGTAAAATGGTGAAAGTTTCAATTCTTGCATTCCTTAAATTTATTTTGTTAACATCTCCTTTACATACTGGTCTGCGAAATCGGGATGACCTTTTTCCACTTTTGCTTATTTAACAAAAACATCATCGTAATGTTTACGATCTATTGTTTGATATTTGAGAAGAAAATCATGTATGAAAATTTTCTTTGAATTTCAAGAAAAATGGGCTTATTACTGGTTTACATGTTCCATCATAACAAATTCATCGCACTTCAATAATCAAAATCAGTCTACTACTTTCCGACACACACACACACACACACACACACACACACACATACACACACACACACACACACACACACCAAATATATTATATATATATATATATATATATATATATATATATATATTTCTTTAATTCATCACAGACACAGATCGTTAACATACGCGGTTTAACTTCAAAAAGGGTTATTTATTTATAGATTAATGATTGAAAACCACATTAAAACTAACACCCGAAAGAAAAGAAAAATTACCGTTGGCTAATTCAAAAGAAAATATACACGCAATAACTATTTTGAATACAAACTGTTTACAATGAAGGTGTTTAATTAATCAAATCGATCTGGCTCCGTCTACACTATCTGTAACTACCTTTTCCCCCGATTTCAAACTAACTACATTTACTTCCGCAATCAACCCCCCATTTTTCAATACAAAACAAATAAAAAAACAAATAATTATGTTTCATAGTAATTATTGAACGCCATCTTAATTTTAAAAATATGCATTTGTCCGTAACAAGCGCTACATTTTGGTTTCAACTACCAAACAAAGACGTCTTTGGTTGCAGTGTGTAGCGACGTAATTAGTTTGTAACTAGTGACATTTTTACATCAAGAATGTGCGCATAAGAATTTCCAATGATTCGTTACGCACCTTCAAAAACAGGTTTAAGCTTACCTGCTAGTCAAACCTCAAACACATTTGTTTCAACCTTAGCCAAATATTAACTAAAAAAATAAAATATCCCGAAGAACATACTCAAATAACGACTTAATATTTAATAAAATATGTTAAACCCCATTCATTAACTTTCTTAACGCGATTACAATTTCGATTTAAAAAATGTTTGTTGCAATAATAAAATTTTCGAGGTCCGCTACCTGCAGTACGTTTAAATCGCAAAAGAAACGGAAACTTTAATTGCTTACTGAAAATTTTTTAAATATTTAAATTTTTCCTTCTAATGCCTGTGTAAAAATATCAGAATAATTTTCGTTGAACACATATTTTAAAACAATTTCTTCTTGCACATAACACTTATAAAATAATACTTAATATCTATATGTTTACTTTTTCGAGTTTTAATCAAAGAAACAGCATTAGATTGGTTATATTTAATATGATTGTATCCGACTCACCAAATTAAGACAAAATGCATTTTAAGTTTACTAGTTCTTGTGACAGCGCCTGCTGAGGTATACTCTGTCCATTGGAGACAATGCAATACAGTTTGTTTTATGGAGTTCTCATCCAGTTACATTTCCTGCATGAAAGACAAATTCACTCTGCTTATCTCCACCCCAGACTGTATCGCACATGCCCTCTAAACCACTCTTCCTTAGTAAATTAATCCATAGTCTATTATAGAGTTGAGTATCGCAAATCTTTAGCCTTCAAAGTTGCACTGTGTTTATCAAATATCTACTTAAAACGGAAACACTATAAGTTATATCCGTGTTAGGACTGATAGGTACATCAAATTACACAAATTTTCTGTAGGGATATTCTACAATTGGCTGCGTTTCATCAATCTGAAAATTTTTTCCATAGGTGTCAATAGAACGACACTATTTTATGTTAAATTTGTTTAGTAATCGGGAAATCATTTCAGTTTGGGTAATCTTTAGTCTGTTTTCTAACTTAGAGATCTATTCCCAAGAAAGATGTTACTTCTTCATGGACATGAAATTCGTCATATAGATCTTCCACCAGTAATTTAATTTTGCCTTTTGGACCTGTTATAAAGGCATCATCCAAATAACAATAAATATACATCAGATGCGATAAAGTAAGTTTCATAATTCTATGTTCCAAAATTTGGCATATTTCTTAAACCGTGTAGAGCCCTGTTTAGTTTGAAAAGTAAAGACTCACTTGTTAGCCCTTTTGTTCTCTTAATATAAACATCGTCCAGTGATCGGTTTAAAAACGCTGCAGTTACATCTACTTGTCGTAACGATAATAGAATTTTATCGTTGTAAGTCGACACAGGCGAATAATTGCACTCTTCCGCTTCGCTTGATACTTGAAAGTTTAGCTAATAGAGCTTCTGACCACCATCTTTACTTTTAAATAGACAACTGTGTCAATAGCTACCTTATCCTCTGGTAACTCAGTTGGTGACCACGTTTTCAAAGTTTTGTGTGGTTCTAGTTTACTCAATTGCTTGTCGCCACCTGGTTCGGCCTACTTACTTTTCTGCCTGATCTTCTAACTACTTAGTGGAAGTGACTCATGTTCACTTTCACTTGCTTCATCTTGACTTCGTTCTTCTTTCTCCATCTATTTTGGTCCCATTTAAATTCATTTCTGTTTCATATGGATTGTTTTGTATTTTGTTCTTCTTCCAACTTATGTTCCATAATGCTTCCATCAGAGCGCACATCTCTAGACCTTATGTTCCTCAAGAATGTAGCTTGTACCTCCTCCACAACAAACAATCATAACAGCTTTCTTCGCTTTCGGTTCAAGCTTGTTTTCTTTGGGTATATACGTACCAGCTTCTATATCCAAAGATTTTTAGTTTACTATTGTCAATTCGTATATTCCATATACTTGATGAAGTTTGATTTTACTTAAAGCTTTTAGTTTGATTCGGCACGTGAATCGAGAATTTCTGTTTCCATCGTATTCAATACTGTGCGGTTCATTCTATCTGATTTTCCATTAGACTGAGGTATGGTACTGTATATTCTACACTAGTGCCTTTTTCACAAAAATATCGGAAAGACTTTGAGGAAGATTGCCCATTATCTAATCTATTTTTTTCTCTCACATTTTCTGCCTCACTTTACCTTAATAATCCTTACCACTAAGAAATGGGAATAATCGTCTAGAATTATTTGAAAATATTTCTCATCATTTTTAGTCTCTGGTGTCACCAGTCCGCATGAATCACTGTGAAGTAAGTCACCAATGGCTTTAGAAAACGGTGACCTTCTACATACGGTGGAGAGATATAGTCTGACACTTTTAAACTCCATTTTGTTAAAGATTCCTTACCTGCGTTACCCAAACTTCTATGCCATAAGTTGTCGACTGCGACTTGAAAGGTTTCTTTCCTCTTTATGATCTTATCAAATACCAAAATAAACAACCAATTTTTCTTCTTGCACATAATTTGAAAAATTTTCCCAGTATTTAACGTTTTTATTTGCAACAGTAATTCTGTGACCACTTGATGTTATTTTTGAACTTGAGATGAGATTATTTAATTCCGGAATAATCATTGCTTCGATCGTAACTGTTTGACCTTGACATCTGCTTTTAATACACTGTGCTTATTTGATTCTAAATTTGCCCATTTGCTATCTGAATATCGACGTTGGGTAAATTGTTTAATATCATGCATATACCGTTCTAAGTCTTCTTGAAAGAAATGATTATTTACAGAGTCCAATACAACTGACACTTTACCTTCATTCTAACTACATACATGCGCTGCATACAATAGTGCACTGTCTTCTTCTGCTTGGTTAGCCTCTTGTTATTTTCATTTCTTCTCTACTGTTGTTGGTTGATGGTTCACTCTCTGATTATACCCTCTATAGTTGCATCCTTTCCCTACACCTCTAAAATAGCCTCGCTGTGCTCCTTTGTTTACTTGTTTGTTCTTCGGCAATAAAAACGAACGTGTAGTGTACCACACATGTAAAGCAACCTTTAGATGTACTCGTTCTAATTACCATCTCATTTTCACTTCTATCTAACCTTGAGTTGAGTTTAAGTTCCTCATCGAGTAGTTAGGATTTGAAAAAATCCATCTTGACATCTGTAATAGTCGTTTTGGCCATAACAACTGTCATATTTTGACGGTAACGATACGAGAAGATGACATACTTGATCACTTTCGTTTAAATGTGTTCCTTGATCTTTCAGTTCTCTAATAATTGTTTCAAACTTAAGAAAATAACCTTCTAATTTTTGACTTAAGCCATGTTTTAAGTTGACTAACTTCCTTCAAAGTTAGAGCTTGCGCTAACAAAGATTCCTTTTAATTTCTGAAACTGCTATTTTGTACTTTTTTTCTTTTATCACGTCTAGGAATTTGTCAGAGACACCATGTATTGATTGAGCTTTAATATCTGCTTTAAAATATTTAGCTTTCATCTCTGTTGTAACTGTTTCCTCTGTTGAATTTTCTAATGCCTCATTACAATTTTCTCTTTTGAGAATTAACTTCATTCTAAATTCCCAATTGTTCTACTCATTTGCTTCCAATATTGGCAAAACAAAAGGAGTACCTCCTTTAACTCACAGATACTACTTAGTACTTTATTTAAGTTTAACATTACTTTAGACCTATAAATTTTGTTAATAAAATAAAGTATCATATCATCATTAACCATTAATAAAGAGGTGTTAATTTGTTTAATTTCAAGGTAACAAACATGACCAACAGTATCACTAGTTCTAATTTTTTAGTTCGAATTTTAGCTCTAACTTTTAATGTGCGAATTGAAATGAACCATAAAATTCTGTAATATATATTTATATAGCAATGTATGTTTTATAGAATAGTTCATTACAAAATTAGGTAGATGTATAAAACGTTCAAAGGTAATAAAAAACCTATTTCCGTATTTCTTATAGGTCACCCGTCTTATACACTGTAGGAGTAGAAAAAGCATAGTACACAACTCTGGTGGTATACAGCCTATTACAGACGAGCGTAATAGCCACTACTCATTAAGTAATATTCTATTTCCCACGACCACACATGAAAATTACTCGAAAACTATCAAAGATAGATATAGGATATATTTGACAAAAATGATAGATTTTTTAATCCCGAATAAAATGAAATAAAAATATATAGGGTGTGCAATTAAAAAAAACTGATTTTTTTTAATTTGAGAATTTTCAAATTTGAATGGTTATAACAAACACCCTGTTGAGAAAATTAGAAATACTACTCGGTCTAAACGTTAGTATAATATCACTCATTTTTCACACGAAATATCAATTTTTTTTATTGTGAAATAACGGAACAATTGCCCATTCATCAACCCCACGAAAATGACCATAATAATCTTTAAACGCGAATATCTCAAGAACTAAAAACTTTCAGCCAATATTTTGTATGACAAAATATGTTTGTATGGACACGTAGAATTAAAAACTAAAATCAAATACGGGGTGTTCTATTTAAAAAAATCATACTTTTTCACGTCCTGCTTTTCTGGCACCCTGTATAACTTATTTTAAAAAATGCACACTTCTTACCTTTACCCCATGGTCCATACAATATTTACACAAATAATTCTAGTTAAGCATAAACTTACTTTACTCTATCGTTGGGACACCCTGTACAACAAAAACAATTATCTATGTCAAAAAGAAGTTTAAAACTTCATGTCATGCAGAGGTTAATGGACATCTAGATTCTTACTTAAATTAAAAGAAATGAGCTAGTTTTAATTTCAATTTTTTTACGACAACTATGCAACCTCTTTTTTATACGTTCATAACGAAAACAGGCAACATTGTAAAACCAAAAACAGTAATCTATGTCAGAATCAGGTTTAAAACTTCATGTCAGATCGAGATTCATAGACATAAATACATGTTAACGTAAAAAAATTCCAAAGCCGCCCGCTTATAGTGATAAAAAAGTCGATTGCATAACTTTCCATGTCTACATATGTCTATGTAGGTTAGAAGCTAAAATGCACTAAACAGCCAGTGGTAGTCAACAAACTTGGCAGTGTTCCAAAAGCAATTTCTGGATATTTAAACCTCAAAAATCCATAACTTCACACGGGGCATTGTGGAGATATAACGACCCTAAAACCACAGAGAGGGTGCAAGTCTACATCAGTAAAAATAGTGTACATCACTCATTGGAAAGAGATGTATATCATATTCGGTAGTTACCGGACGAGGCGTAGCAGAGTTAGGTAACTGCTACCTTGTATGATATACGCTGCTTTCCAAACTCATACAATGTGCTATGAATAGCATACGGTAACATAAGAGGAAGAAAACAAGTTTTATGAATATTTTTCCTAAATAAGATTGACGGGTTATATAGAATATCAATTTTGTCCCATAATATGGAATATTCCATAATAGCCAAAACCTTTTATGGCGAAAAATTAGCATGTAAAAAATGTTATTGTTAAAATATTTCATATGTAGCTTATTAAATATATAACTAAAGTATTTGCTTACGTAACAATAGAATTTGTTTCAAAAAACAACAGCACAATGTAAATCATTTACCTACACGTAACATACAAATCGTGATCCTGTTCGCTTTATGAAAGTTTGTAGGATATCTTTTGAGAATATAATTCACATGTCACATGGTACATTTTTGATTACTTTCATTGGTTAAAACACAAAAACAAAATCGCAGAATAGGCTATCAAATCGCACTCGTTCAATCTTGATCGGTTTTAACCCGAGCTATCATCGATGATAATCACAACACTATTCTTCGTTTAACGAACAGATTCAGTAAGTGCTCCTCCCACGAGTTTCTATTGGTTAGCCGGGTTCACACAACTACGAAAAATTTTGTATTATATTAACCTATAAATGTTCAAGTAATTTGTCATTTAGCATTTGTGTTTTCATTCCTTACTTTGGTTAAAGCTTTTGCTCTAGTACTTTTCATTTTCAAAAACAGTATTTTTCAATACTAGCTACAATTTTGTAGCCTACTAGCAAATAATTACATTTATTATGGATCAACGAAATCTTTCGCCCCCGAAAAAACGCCCGGGCAGGCATTTTTCCGATGACGAAAAAGAGCGAATCTTAAACATTTTTAAAGTTTGTGCTGAAGAAAACCCGAACAACAACAAGACTGAAAATGTTGCATTTACAGCAAAAGCATCAGGTAACAATAACTTTATAGAAACATATTTTATTCATTACTACACACAAAAGTGTGTATAACATTCCTCGTGAGTACAAGCAAACACCTGTATTACATCCTCCGGACAACGAGCAATTTTGGACAACATTGACCACGAAACTACGAGTAATCTTAGGCGTGTAGTCCATTCCTTCTTTGAACAAAACGATACACGTAATCTAAATAAAATTGTGGCCACTATTGGTGAGCATGATGATATGCCTCAATTAAAAAGCAGTACATTAAGAACCTTGTTGAATGAAATTGGCTTTAAGTGAGTAAAGGAATAAATTATCTCTACCATGAAATATACTTTATTTTGAAATATAGGTATTCCAAGAGTTCAAGAAATAGTTTCCTTAAAGGAAAGTCCGAGATACTTGTGTGGAGGCGACGTTATCTACGACAAATTAGAAAATACAGAGAAGAAGGAAAAAATGTATATTTCTTAGACGAGACTTGGGTTATTGCTGGCTATACAGTAAGCAAAGTATGGAAAGATACAACCATCTTGACTTCGAGGCAAGCATTTGTTAATGGATTAACAACGGGGTTACGGGATACATCGGGCAAAGGAAAACGCCTTATCGTTCTCCACATTGGTTCCGAGGACGGTTTTGTTGATTATGGTTTGCTTTTGTTCGAGTCTGGCGATTATCATGATGAAATGACAGCTGCTGTTTTTGAAGAATGGTTTCGCAACGTTCTTGGACGTTTAGACAAAAACGCTGTTATAGTGTTAGATAACGCTTCCTATCATAGCAGAAAGATCGAGAAAAATCCAAATTCAGGATCAAAAAAGCTGACATTCAGACATTGCTATCCAGCAAATCCATTGATTACTAACCAGATATGATCAAAGACGAACTTCTCGACCTTATCAGAAAAGCTGCTATTGCTCCTAAATTAGTTGTCGATGAGATAGCAAAAACACAGAATCATAATGTATTGCGGTTACCTCCATATCATTGCGAATTAAACCCAATCGAACTGATATGGGCACAAATCAAGGGTAAAGTTGCCAGGAACCATAAAACATTTAAAATCGCAGATGTGCACCAATTATTTTGCACCGCTGTTGCAAACGTAACGTCAGATAATTGGAAAAATGCCATTAGACACGTGTAATGTGTGAAAGAAAATATGTGGCAATTGGATATCACTATAGAAGTTCAAGTGGAGCCGTTGATCACCAGTTAGGCGATGACTCTTCTTCATCAGACTCCGAACAAGACTGACCTGTGGTGCTTTATTTACAGAATTAGTAAAAAATACAAATCCAGCTACAGGAAGAATTGTGAATTGAGGCACTACTTATGATAAAGTTTTTGTGGCAATTATTAAAGAATAAAGGGGCTTTGCTCAACTGTAACGTAATTGTATTTTGCAGTTTGTTTAGATAAACAAACACTTGTGACATCAACAAGGAGTTGACTTGTAAAGTCCTATAAAAATAAAATTTAAGCTTAAAGTTCTATACATTTACTATTTACCTGCCCGACTTATGACGTTTTACAAACAAATAATGCTATTTTTCGATTTCCAAAATACGTGCCCTGACAATTTGACTTAACTTCATATGAGATTTGACAGATTGGCAAACATTAACGAGTTATGTACAGCATGTCAACATTCCCATAGACTAAAGATGCTTGTTTTCAAACTGTATTCAAACCGATTCATTGGTGACAGAGAATTTTATTCGTAAAAATGTGTGATTTTAAAATATTTATATTTCTAAATATGTTTATTATTTAATTGCTGTTAAAACTACATAATTATACATTTTAGGGACTACAATAATTCATATGCATACATTAAAGAACCGTTGAATGTAATTCAACCACTATATTACCCAGAAAGTAATTTTTTGATGGTTGTAAACAAGGCCTATACGCAGTTAGTAGCACGCACATAGAAATTTGTAGGAGGAGCGTTTACTGAATCTGTTCGTTAAACAGAGTATTATTATCACCGAAGATAGCGGGTTGTAGTGCTAATATAATCATTAAAATATAGATGGTACTTATAATTTTAAAAATACCGCGTATCTTTTTTTCATATTATCCCATTATTTCATAATTACCGACATTACAGTACAACAGTTTGAGATAGTCAAGATTCTATTAAAAATATAAACATTTATGATTTAAAACATTAAATTAGATGAATTATAACAAACAAACACAAAATTTGGTGTGTGTGTGATTGGTATATTAAATTTCTGGTGTGGAACACCACACGACCTTTCAACCTACAAAATTGGAATTAAAAGAAATGAAATAATTTTAATAAATTTTTTTTCAGGATAATTATGCAACCTCTTTTATAATGTTAATTACGAAAATATGCAACATTGTAAAAACAGAAACAATAATCTATGTTAAGCATACGTTTAAAAGTTCATATCTGGCAGAGGTTAATAGACATCTTGATGTTTAAAAAAGTAAAAAATGAAATAATGTTTTTTTGTTAGTATTTTCATGCTTATGGTTAGTAATCACTTATAGCTTATAAATATCTTAGTCGTAAACTGTTCAGGAGTTCTTCTTCTCTTCAGCCCTGGTCAATCCAGGCTTGTTGGTGTTGCGATGTTTTGTGTTATTGTATAGTTTACAATCATGATAAGTGGTGATTTTGGTGTAAAAAAGGAAAAAAAAGAATTAGATTTATTTAAATTTTAGTGATAATTGGTTAACTGGTTTAAGTGTGTGTGTAGTTTAGTGGGATGCAGCATGCTTAGTGCGTTTAATCCGATTCCTTGTCCGGTTTCCTGTTAGGTCGTTATCGAATAGACGGGAGAATGCGGAGGGCATTATTACGTGCCAATAAGGCAGAGGCAACAAATTAAAGAATGCCGGAGCTCAGTTCGCCGAAGGCACTGGATGCGTGGGTGTGTCTATTATTAAAGGATCGAGACAGAGAGAGTTCACTACTCAACCGTAGCTATTTAAACGACCGGTTTGCTCAGAACGGATCGTGCGCAGTTTAAAGTAATTTTGGACGCCAGGAACCGCCCCACAACGGCAGCCCGCACCGTTATCCCGACTCCTGAATACACGGTGGTGCAGTGGATGAGTAAGGAACTATAGAAAAAGGGAGGAAGAAAACAACACCAAACAAAACAACTACAGTAGTGTAGTAAATGTAAATTTATTAGTAATCTTTGATTACTTTTGCAAAACTGTGTCGAACTTATTCTCACAAAACAAAGAAAAATAGATCAACATTTCAATTATATAAATGCTACTAAGAGCCGAAGTAATATTATTACGATTCAAAATAACCCCAAAGTTGGCCCATATACTAAATAAATAAAAACCAATGTTTATAGTACTTTAGCAAGTTGCTGGGTAACTATACGTAACCCAAAACCAATTAATTCTAGAGTAAATTTTAAATAATTAACTGGAAATGTTTCCTTTGCTTAATGAAAGACCTTCCATTGTGTGAACTGAAAGAAAACATACATTCTCGCTACCACAAGCGTTTTAGATAACACAAAAAAATGAAACAGAATAGTGACTAACACTTGCTGCAGCTTAAACAAATAGTATAATTATTCCCTGAAATTATCCTATAGAAAGTAATTCTTATTGAAGTTTACAGAAAACACATTATTATTTAATTAATTAACCGCCCATTTAAAGCGGTGACAATAAAGAAAGAGGAGCGATTCGGTTGGTCGCGTTATTTATTTCTGAGAAACAAATTCAGTAAGCAAATATTTAGAAAGAAAGGAGCCAGAAATAAGTAATTGAGTCACTAAATCTACCTCGCAACCTAATTTGTATTGAAAAAAAAATCTTTTATGAGAAAAAAATATTCAATTTTATATAGTAAAAGTAATTATGTAATTTAACGTCAATGATACCATGTAGCCACTTCCATTTCCTAAATTCTCGTGACGCGCATACTTAAATAATGAAACTCGTCTGTTGCGCAGCTCGCATTTACATTAAAAATAAATGGTAGTGTGAAGCCCAATACATAAACCAGTTAATAAGTAGGGATGTAAATATCACCTCAATCAGATAATGAAACTCCCTTAATTGCAGAGTATAGGCTTAAGAAGGTAGTACGATATTAAATCAACCATAGCAACAGCTGTTAACTAGAGGTTATTGATCATATTTGTAAATACCATTTAGTTAACGTGAGCATTTATACGGTCGTTAACCCTAACAGAATTCTATACCTTAATTCATATACAGTAATGAAAGTAGTAAACGAAATGATACAGATAAACTCTCTGACCTTATTGGATGGCGAGAGTTCTTACTGTAACGATGTGTTCGCAACCAAAGCAGGTGCAGCACTCCCGGTATGATATGTCCAATGGTTTATTCTAGAGTAGCCAATCCAACTTCCCATTTAAGTTACCGTAATGTTACACATGAAGGATAGTAGGTTCGTAAAAAGAATAATTTTTCCTTGTAACTCCCCAAATCGATTGATAATCGCTAAAAAAAGAAGGGTAGGTGAGCACTAAGATAAGCGAGGTTTACGAGCTTACCACTAAGTTGTAAGATGTGCGATAAATGTGAAAATGAGCCTGCTAGGTTCGAATCTCAAGCTTTATACTTGTAGATTGTATGGGTTCCGTTCCCTAAGAAAGAAGATTTTAAATTAGGACCAAATGAGAAAAACTGTAATTCTTACCCCTTATTGGACACAATTAAATTTTGTTTAAAATCCGCAAGCTTGCGATCAATAGGAATAGAGAATTTGGTAGAAATTCCTATTGTTTTGAAATCTTTTACTAGTATCCGAAACAATTTCGTTTATTAGGGAAAGTGTAAAAGAAATCACAGAATTTTCGTAGCGTCTCCAATATGGCGGAGAAGAAAGTGAAAATTTTTATCAAAATCGAATTTGTGATCTATTAGATGTATATTCAATAAAAGATTTTCCCATTGGCTATTTGATACATTAAACATCGCCCTCTTACGAGAATTTCGTAAACTAACCTAAAGTATTGGTGTTTACAACCATTGCATAGTACAGAGTTTGGATAGACGCCGACAGTTGTGTAAGGATCGCGGAGGGATGCTTGAATGTTAATTTAGGTTTTCTTCGTGGGAATTGGGGAAAACGGTAGTTGTAGGGAGTGGTAAGGATTTCTTTGGTTGAGATAGTATGCGCGAAGTTTTTCTAAAGTGTTTAGATTACGTGCATGATTGGTGGTATGTTTGCGTGTTGTGTTGTGAGGTCACTAGGGTACCTGAGGGGAACATATGTATGCGTCTAAAAATTCGGCGTTCACAGGAGGCAATGGAGGAAAAGTGATTGCGGTTTATATTGGTGTATATGGGTGCTCAGAAATCCATAACAGTGCGGATGCATCTTTTGTAGGTGTGTTGAAACGTATTAGGGTGGCAACCCCTGATTCTACCCCGAAGAGCGCCCAGTAGGTTTACGCGTTTTGTAATCCTATTGAGTGTTCGTTTCTCATCGGGGAGCCAATTGAGGGTTCCAGTGAAGAGGATTCCTAGGTAGGTGACTTCCTCTTGGAGTGGGCGACTTCTGAATCTATCCCGGAGGCCGCCCAGTAGGTTTGCTCGGTTTCTTATCCTGTTTAGTGCTCTTTGTATATCGGGGAACCAATTGAAAGTTCTAGTGAAGAGGGTTCCTAAGTAGGTTACTTGTTGGCGTGGGAGTCTTTCTTGGCTTAGGGTGAGTGAAACATTTCTGGAGGCAAGCTTTGGGAACTTATCTTCAGTGTAATTAGAATGTCGGAAGAAGATTGTTTGGATTATGGTGGGATTAACGGAGACTCCACCGGTTCGCCCAGTTGGAGAAATTCCGTAGTGTTTTGGATATGAGGCGGAAGGCAGTTTCGCAATTCCGATTAACCGTCCAGAAGGCGGTGTCATCCGCAAACTGTGCAACAACTACTCCGGGTTGAGTGGCTCCGGGAATGTCGGATGCGAAGATAATATAGAGGATCGGGGCTAAGGCAGAACCTTGCGGTACGCCTGCTGTAGGTTGGAAAGGATCTAAAGTTTTCCCTACTCTGACCCGAACTGACCGATTGGTCAGGTACGAGAGTAGGAGTTTGGAGAAGGGGTCGGTAATATTGAGGTTACGGATATTGTGCAGAAGACCGGCGTGACAGACCCTGCTGAATGCTTCCTTAATGTCCAGAAACACAGCCAGATTGCATTACTTGTGATTGAATACTCTGGTTAGAATCTGCTCAAAACATTTTCCGATTAAACTTAGGAGGGAGATTGGTCTATAGGTGGAGGGCGAGGATAGGTCGGCGTGGGGTTTAGGTATCATGACGGTGGACGCCAATTTCCAGTCCGTTGGGAAGTGGGATAGGATTAAGCATTGGTTGTAGATGTTGGAGAGTAGTCGGGGGGCGAGGTCGTGTAAATGACGGTGAATTTTTCGATTTAGGCCGTCATGACCTGAAGCAGAATTTTTCCCTTTTTTGAAATATGTGTGGACCTGATCGGTCGGGATAGGATTCTCGTTATTGAGTTGGATTTCAGGAAGGTTAAGGTTGCAGAATTCTTTAAGGCGACCCTCCACGAGTGCCTTGAGCCGGTTATCGAATTGTGGATCATCTGGGGACCGGAAAATGGATTGGAGGTGATGACCATAGAAATCAGCCTTTCCTTGGTTAGAGGAGATTAGGTTGCCCTGAAGGTCGTTTAGGTGGTATTTAGGGTTGACTTTCCTTCTGGTGAGTCTTTCGAACTGTTGCCAGAAGAGTTCACCATTTCTATAATCTAGCTGGGAGGTGGCTTTGGTCCAGGGGTCTTCGGCGTGTTTATTGGCTTCCCCTAGATCGCAGGAATTGACGATAGATTTGTGTTTTCTTTTTGATTCAGTTCACGATATAGCGTGGGAGCGGTTTGCGGGAAATATCGGTGTTTTTTAATGGTACAGAGAGGAGGTGTAGGGGGAGCTGGACAAAATGAAGTTTTGACCAGAAGGGGTATACGATCTGATTCGATCGTGGTGCCTAGGAAGCGCTCACGATCGAAATAGTGTGCTATGGTCTCGGAAACTATGATATGATGTGCTGTTGAGGCACCTAAATGTTCGAAATATGTCGGCTGTGCGTTGGCGATTTGTAAGAGCGGCAACTGCAACAGATCGGAGAATAGCCTGTTACCGTTGCCATTAGTTGTGGTGTCACTGAATTAGATGTGGAGGGCATTGAGGCGTAGATTAAAAGGTCCCCGGATAGGGTGTTGTGGCCGGGCGGGTTGTAATAAGAAATAAATACTATAGGAGTGGGAAAGTACACTGTCGCAGCAACGCATTTGAGATGCTGTAGATGCACAGGAAGTTAAAAGAAAAGGAGTAGGTTGGAAGCAATTTTTAATTAAGAGGGCAGTTCCGTGATGGCTGTTGTTTAGTAAGGTGGGATATGAGTTGAAATTAAGTGTACATCTGTTCGTGAGCTTTGTGTCCGTGATGGAAAGGATATGTATATTATCTTCCTGTAGAAAGTATGTAAGTAAGGGGCATTTCCGACGAACGCCACTGGCTAGGATATCCATTTTGAAGAGAGTCAAGGATTGGGTTGTCGAATTACGGAGACCTTCATTCGTGTACCAGATACGCATGCGCCGATTCTCCGTTGTAAGAAGGATTGGGAGAGCGAATGCAGGATGAAAAAGGGTGTTGGTTAGGACTTGCAGGAAGTCTCTAATGATAAGGAGATCGGTGTCGGGGGTGGGTTTGAGTCGGGCTCTTCGGAAGAAAGGATGGGTTCGAGGGTTGAAATCTTCGACGGGGAACTGGAAGGTTCCCTTCGCTTCCGACACTTAAAGAAAAAGGTAGGGTGTGCTTCCCAGCAGCTGTTACACCTTGGGTTAGGGCAAAGGATAGAGCGAGTAGGGCACTCCTCAGCGGTATATTCCACCTGCGTGCAGGTAGAACAATAATTGGGGAGAGGTTGCAGGATGAGGGATGGTTTGCAACTATAGTGTCGCCCGAGCATGACGAGGAAGTCGAGGGTGGTTTTGGATGGGGTTATGACGCGGACTAGGGATGTGGGAGTGTTCGTAGCCTTAGAGGTGATAAGAAAGACCTTGCTCACTTGTGGAAGAGCGATCGGATCTCTGATCCGGAGAGTTGGGTAAGAGTGACGGTAGGATCTCCGAAGTGGTGACGCAGCCTAAGCTGTGTACCATCCGGCCAGGGAGAGGAGGTCTCTGACGGGTGTGGTTGTGGTTAAACGTTAAGTTTAACCAGAGAAAGGAATTGAATAGAGGGAAGCGGGTGTAGAAATCGCGGCAGGTACAGGTGGCTGGGTGGGTGTGGGTAAGAGGGCGGGTTTGTATGCTTGTGCGGGTTTGTGTGTGTGTGTGAGGGTTTCTGTGTGTGCGGGTTCGAGTGATTCTGTGAAGGCGGTGGAACGTGTAGAGATATATGTGTGTGTGGATGAGGTGGAAATGGACGAGGCGTTTGAATGGGAGGGTGTACGTGAGGATGGTGGATGCGAGGCGAGGGTATGTGCGTATGTGATGGTTGTGTGCTGTAGATGTATGTGGACGGGTGGCGTCGGGGTTTGGGGATACAACCGTTACGGTAGCGCGGTGGCGACCGTGCTTAACCATCGCGGTTGTTGTTATTAAAGTTGTAAAAGAGTAAAGAAAGAAATTGTATTAAAGAAAGGCGGGGTCTCCGCCGAGGTGCAGTCTCACACCGAGAAATAAAGACTTGGAAATCAGAGACTCAAATAGAAAAGCAGGAAAACAAGTGTTAAAATAAAACAATAAATTAAAATTAATTAAAAAATATTTTTTAATAACCGGTACCTATTATTTTACCCGACGTCGATCCTGTAGTTGACGGTAGCGGTGTCCTGTCTTTTATGTTCGTTCTTGGCTTCTGCTGTATTCCGGTGGCACCTGCTTGCTGATTGGCTGTGGCTCCTCTACTGATGACCGCTTCTTCGTATTATCTGTATACAAGCAGTGACAGGTCTAACTCCGAAGCGGCGAAGATGCCGGAACGATGAGCGTAAAAACGCTAAGCTCTTTTTTTTAAATTAAGAGATTGTAATAAAAATCACAAAAGCTCTTACGCGAGAAGGGGATTACGTTCGATACCGAGGTTCGGACTGCCCTAAATGAAATAATTTTAATTATAATTTTTATATGGAAGCTACGCAACCTCTTTTTTGTACGTTCGTAACGAAAACAGGTAACATTGTAAAAACACAACAAAAAATCTGTCAGAGTGACGTTTAAAACTACATGTCAGATAGGTATTAATATATCTATCGCAGGCACGCACGCACGCACGCACAAACGCACGCACGCACGTACGCACGCACACACGCAAGCAAGCACATAATAACGCACGCACACACCTACGCACGCACGCACCCGCACGCACGCACTCGCACACATCCACACACACACAAATATCCACACACACACACATCCACACACACACACATCCACACACACACATATCCACACACACATATCCACATACACACACACACACACACACACACACACACACACACACACACACATATATATATATATATATATATATATATATATATATCCAGACATGACCGATCTTGGCAAAACTTGGCCAAAAGTTGTAAAATGAGTCGATAAGTCGATTTAGCGATAGTGAAAAAAAGTCGATTGCATAACCTCCTATACCTACATATTTATATGCAGGTTGGAAGGTAAAAAGGTAAGTTGCACCACGGTCTAGCTCAGCAAGGTACAATACTCGCGAAACTTACTGTACTTTTTAACAGGTTTGAGGAATGCAGAGGTATGTCCATAGATATTTAAATTTGGGAAAAATAAAAAGGGTTTTGTTTTTCAATTTTTGAAAAAAATAACTTGTTGGGAAAAATTTTGGGAAAGGCTTTGTAGGGAAAGGTTAAAGTTTTGAAAGGGCCTTTAAGGACAAGGAATTTTTTCGGGCTTATTTAAAATTCCCAGGAATTTAGAAATGCCTTAAAAAACAACTTTTAAAATTAAGTGTTTAAAATTTTTGTTGGATCCCGAATTAAAAAGGGGTCCCAAAATTTTTTAAAATTTTTTTGGGGAAAACCCTTTTTGGTTTTCCTATTTTTTGGGGGGTTTTTTAAAAGGACCCCTTTTTAAAACCCCTATTTTGGGGTTAAACGGGTTTAAAACCAACTAACTTTTCCCTTCCAAAAATTTGTTTGTTAAAATTTTAAAAACCTTAAAATGAAGGGAAATTTAAAAGGGCTTGATATTAAAAATTTTGGGGTACCCGAAAATTTGAACCCCGGGCCTAAAATTATTTTTAAAACCGGGTTTCCCCGGGGCCCAAAGCTTTTTTCAAAAAACCTTACCTTTTTAAAAAGGGGAAAATTTTCTTTTTAAATTTTTAAAATTATTCCTTTTGTGATTTAAAATTTTGGGAATTTAAAGGAAAGGGGAAATTGGAAATTTGTTTTTTCGGGGGAAAGAATTTTGGGGGAAAACGGGGAAAGGCTTTTGGGAAACATTTATTTTGGGGGAAAAAATTTTTTTTAAAATTTGTTTGTTTTTTTTGTTGATGCACAATTTGGGAAATAAATAAAATAAAATTTCAAATTTAAAAGGTAAAATAAGATAAAAGGTGTCTTAATTTAAGAAAACAAAATTCTATTAATTTAACATAAAATCTAAAAATTTTCTTCCCTTTTTTAAAAATTTAACTTTAATAAAAAAAATTGACCTTTGTAACGAATTAATTTATGTTTTAAATGTTTAGAAACCGAATAGCGCTTTAAGAGAAAAAAACCTTAATTTTTGTTTCCTTAAACTTTAAAAGGTGCTTAAGTATAAAATAAAAATTCCGTTAAAACAAACGCGATGGGTTTCAGACCAAAATAAACATAGGGAAGTTTTCCATTTTTTTAACTAAATAAACAAATTGCCTATATTAAGGTAAGGTAATTATATTTTCAAATTGGAAATAAGTAAACTAAAAAAGGTTGAAGGCAAGTGGCATTAGAAAAAGAGGATTTGGGTTTGCTTTTGATGCAAAACAAAGGTTTATTTATAATTGGAAGGTGACATTAATACATAGATTTTATGATTTTAAACCAGTTTACGATATGAAACAAGTCGATTTTTCCCAACATATTTTCCCTTAAAGGGAATTTCTCCCTTTCGTTTTTAAATATAACATATAAAAAAGTAATTAAAACCTTACCTTTCAAAGAAAACTTAAAAACTAAATGTTGAAACCGAAGGTCCAAGTGTTTTTCCGTTTGGAAACACAAAATTTTGTGGTTTCCCTTAAACCAAATTAAAGGGACGTTTTAATTACTAAAAAAAAAATATCGAAAAACCAAAATTTAATTTGAAAAGAAAAAATACCAAGTAATTAAATTCAATAATAAACCAATTAAAACTTAAATTAAGTAAGTATCATAATTCACTTACAAATTTGGATGTTCAACTTTTACAGAAGAAAGCAATGGCATTAAAACATTTTAATTTAAAAATTTTGGATTCAAAAAATATCATTTAACCGTGAAGGTAATGAAATTATCCCTTTATCTTAAACGGCACAAGATTTTGATAGATTCAAACTCTTTCCTAGGGCCATTTTACTTCTGTTTATTTATCCCATCATCCCCTATTTAAGAGAAAATTAATAAATCTTGAAATAATTAATTATAGTTCTTTGAAAACATTTTTTTAATAACCTTTTAAATCACATTTTTTCGATGTAATTACACTTTGATTGATTAAAATTTTATGAAAAAAAATTAAAATTGGTAAATAAATATAATTTTTCTTAATAGAGTATTTTGAAATTTATTATTTTATGTTATTTTAAAAAAATTTAAAATAAAAAATCTGTTCATAATTTTTATTTCTTTAGCAGTTATATTTTATGAAGTGTTAAATTTTCAAAGACAAAGAATTTTGTAATATGCCTTCAAAATCCGTTCGTGATTAACCTGTTTTTGTTATAATAACCTCATTCTATAAAAACTTTTGTTTAAATTAAATTATGTTTTTTGAACGGATTTTATATATAAAACCAAATTTATTTTGATTAAAACCTTAAAATTGATAAAAATGCATTAAATTAAAATTAAAATTGCATAAATATTAATTTCTATTTATGTGTTAATTAAATTATAACATTAAAATAAAAAAGTTATATTTTAATTTTTAATAGGAAAAAGTAAATTGCATACAAATTATTTTTTAAATTCAAAATTTGTGATTTAAAAACCATTTTCTTATAATATACATTTATAAAAGCCCCTTTTTTTCAAAGAATTATTATTTTAACATTTTTTAAAATTATGTGTTATTTAAAATTAATATTTACAAGCATAATTTATAAAATTCATTATTATATTTGAAAACAATTTATAATAAATATTTTTAATTTTAAAAATTTTGGCTTGTAATTTTTTGTAAAGAAAAACTTTTTTACATCCAAAATTATGGGTTATTTTAACCTAATATCCAAACTAAATTTATAAAAATCACGGAATTTTCCTAATTTCAGGAATTTATTTTAACTTTTTAAAATTATTGTTTTTTTAAAATTTCATTTAATTTATTAGAAATAGTTTTAAAATTTCCTAAACAGCAAAATTTTTAAATTTTTAATTTTTGCAAAATTTTGCTCTTCCGTTTTTTTACAAGGGAACTTACAAAAAGTAATTTGCTTTTTAAATGCCGCTATTGGCCAATTTTTTTTTAAAAGGATTGGTTTTTAAGTAAGACTTAATTATAAAATTTTAAAACTAATCCTTTTTTTTAAATTCTATAAAAAAGTTTTAACCAATACCCCAACGCAAAATCTGGTGGTGAAATATTATAATTTTCTTTTACAATTGAATTGAAGGGCTTTTAAAAAATTTCTTTATATACTTATTAAATTTTTCTAATGGAAATTGATTACGAATTGTTTCGACTCTATTTTTCAAATGTTCTTGATTAAATTTTATAAAAAATTTTAATTTGTACTTTTAATTCTGTACGAAGCTTAAAACTTTTTATCTTTGAACAATTCGGAAAAAATTGATAAATTCTTTATAAAAATTTTTCATATTTTTTTAAAACTTTGGAAGCATTAAAATATATCTGTGCGTACTTAAATAACCAATCATTAAATTTTTTAACTATCGCCCGAACAATCTGTAGTTTCATCTACTATAAAATAAAGATATTTATTTTTGTAATTTTCTTTATATGATAGTTTCAAGATATAAATCATTAATATACCTTTTTGAAGCGTGCTTTCATCTGGCACTTGCTTTTACTAATTTTTTCTAAAATGACCTAAAACTAGGATTTTGCAATTTCTTTAATGGAATATTGGCTTTAACAAGTGCACTACACAATTCGAAATTAAATTCCTCTTGTGCATTTCTTTTGGCCGTTTCTTGAAACAACGACTGGCGCAAAGGTGTCTGACAAACTTTTTTTTCTTAAATGTTTCTAATTTTCTTTTATGAAGAGGGTTTCAATGTGCTGTGTAACTTTCCTTTCGCACATGATCTAAGGAAAAATTAATTTTAAAAATAAGTATCTAATTGCGTTTAAAACTGATAAAACGGTGAATTCAATAACCTACATCAATTAATAAGGGTTTAATTTCCGAAATCAATTAAAAATATGTAATGGTACTTACTATTTTTCCACAGGCTATAAAACACTTTTTCATCATCCAGACGTAGCTCGGATATTTTTTATCCATACTTGAACTAAACTATTTTTAACTTTCGGCATCTTGAAGTTCACTTAATAAAGCCGTACCATTCAGTTACGTCTTCGCCCAAAGAATGTTTAAAATTTTGCATTTTGCCGTTACTCTCAAATTATTTTCAAGAAGGATTAACTAACTAAACACTTACCTTGAAAAAGTCCAAATAACTTTAACCCTTGATTGGGAATTCCTCAATCAATGCTTTAACTATCTACTTAGGTACCATTGGAATTTTCAAATACTACGAAATAGCGGCATTGAAACTTCATAATCCGGAAGTATTAACGTTGCACTTAACTGCAGGTAATAATCTTTCTTTAAACCTGTCTTATTCATATAAAAATACATTTCTTATACATTTTAAAGCGAATTTGGAAGATATAGAAAAAATGCGAAATATATGTTAATTATGAATAAAAAGGCAAAATATGCAAAAATTGCAATATATGCAGTATTTGCGAAATATCAAAATATGCAAAAAATTAATGTCAAATGATTGCATTTAGTGCAGTTCGTCTAGAAACAAAACGATATTCTTCAACTATAAAAAACAAGCGATATGCATTTTGCATAAAATCCTCACTCTAGTTATATTCATTAAAATTGAACTAAATTTGGGATGTTGATATAATCTCTTTTTTAAATATTGGGAAGTTTCACCTAGATATGAAAAATTGCAATCAAGGCTATTTACTTTGTATATGATATCACTTAATGTTGAATTATCATATACAATACTAGTGGCCGATGAATTGTCAAACATTTTTGTCAAAGTATATGAGTGTTTATTGCTTCGATATAAATTGGTCGAGTGCATTAGCCGAGACCAATTTTGAAGCAATAAACACGATCAAGCACTTTGACAAAAATTTATGCAATTCGTCGGCCACGAGTGGCACTTAAAAGACAGGCAATTGTCAAGTCATGAATAAATGAATCAGTTTTAATTTAAACAAGTTGCAGGTTATATAGTAGTTTCGATGGCAGCCGGAGTCTGCATTACTTTGACGAACAAAATAAACGTCCAAGTTTATGTCAATTTGACATTTTACCGGAAGGCAATTAAATTTCACAGGAAGAGAAAAAAATTGTCGGGAATATTCCGCTACCGGAATTGTCTCACAATTGTTCTCTGATTGGTCCAAATATAAAAAATGCTAAATTGTAATTCGTTGATAGTTGACATGGAGAGGGTCAGTTGAATAGTCATCTTTACTTTTTAGTGATGAGAAAATTTCATTAGTGCAAGACGTAAATTTAATAGTTTTAGAAATCCTTTTGTTAAGTATTTTCGATTTTTTTTAATTATATGGAAGTATAATAAAATGTATATGTGGTGATTATTAAGAAAAAAATCCGGATAATTATTGATTTTTAAAATGATTTTAATAAGTTTAATTTTTTTGTGAAATTTTTTATGTGATAATAAAACAGCTCTATCCACTAAAGAGTTGACTACCGAACATTTATATTTTATTGGTGTATAAAACAGAAAATTTTACACCAATACCTGTTAACACATTTTTTTAAACCCAATTTGGTGAAAAAAAATGTTAACCGAATAACTAAATTAAATCCTGAAATTTTTCCTCACTCATGAATATTTTTAGAAAATTGTCCCTCGTCTTCGACTAATTAATAATAATAATATCTATCAACAATCATAAACTAATATCCTTTGATGAAGTTTCCCTATATACAAGTACTCCAACAGAAGTTGCTTTAGATTATATTAATAACAACTTTCATAAATTAAACCCAAATATTCCAAAAAATGTTATTATCAATACAATTAAATTAATTTTTCAATCTTCTGTATTCATGTACTCAAATTTAATATACTGCAAATTTTTGGATATCCAATGAGAAGTCCTTTGAGTCTCATTATAGCAGATATGTTAAAACTTGAAACTAAAATTATCAACTCCTTAACTTTAATATTCCAATCTACAAAAGATATGTAGTTGATATTTCATTATTAATTCCTATTAATGAAATTGATGACACTCCTAAAAAATTCAATTCATTTCATACAGAATAAAATTTACATGTGATAGTTAAGGTCAAAGCACAGCAGCATCATGGTCAAAAAAGTCTGCACCACTCTGAAGTTAGTCTAGGTCAAAGGGTAGCAGCATCAAGGTCTAAAGCACTTTGAAGTTAGTCAAGGTCAAATCTAAAAAGAGAAATTAGAAGGACAACAGCATCGACACCAAAGAAGTCATAGCTCGATTCTGACCACATTATACAAATTCCTGTGTTGAAGTTAGGTTAGGCTGTTCAAGCAATTTGGCTGAGTCAAGGTGTAAGTTCTTAGAAATCAACCTGCAGGGGTATCATCTCATAGGTCGATTCTGGAAAAAATGTATTGTTGGCAAAGGTTGTTATAAGTGTCTCAAAACACAAGTATATGTATTAGATTTAAGGGACTATATTGTATGATTAAAAAATAAAGACTTTAAGTGTTGTGAATATGGTGTTTTTCATAAGATAAAGCGAAGATTTCACCAGTTACCATTTCTTTAAATTTCAAGGTCACGCTATTTAATTCTCAGAAATCTAAAAAAAATAATTTTGATCCTGTCCGATCTTATTCGATCTTATCCATTATTATTGAATACAATGATACATCTATAAAGGAAGTGCAATCATGATGAATAATTTTACGTAAACCTAAAGTGCTGTGAAACAATTAGATATAATACAGATAGTCTGACACTTGCATCAAACTTATGCTTTGGTGTGCTGTTTAATTAAACTACAAATGCGTTCTTGTGCATTTAAAATTCTGAAATTGTTCTATTTCAAGCGATTTTGAAAATGTGTTTATGTTTTAGTACCCATAAGTAGTTAAAAGTTAGGCACGTCACTACAGAGACATGATTGTAATAGTTGATGTACAGGAAATCAAAAACGACAAAACATGTATTTACACCCAAAGATCTAAATCAAATGGAAATCAAGCTGCATTTTTTTCAAACCACCATTTCCGTGGCGTCTTAGATATGAAATTTCAACGACAAGTCAGGGTTAATCAATAATTAATGCATAAATGGGGATCTGGATATATCGCCACATCTGTTTCCACATATACTGTTAATATCGTAACAGATGATGTTTTAGTTAAAGGGCGGAAAAAGTCGATTACATTCGAAAAATATTGAGACAGTTAGTTATAGAAATTAAAACAACCAGCTTTACCCAAAGTCAAAACAACTTGTTCTTTCATACACAAACCACGTATAATTGTGCTTTGATGAATGTACACTTTTTTATAATAACTATGTAAGACTATTAGTAAAAGGTTTATAAATTGTTGCAATAGGGGTTACAAGTAAAAGGAAAGTTTGTTATTTAAATAAATGCAATAATATATTCTTTTAAGTGTTTTATTTCATGAAAAGCTACGTCCTCTGATGCAAACTATTCTATAGTTTTGCAACCTATCCATCTAGGAAACAATGTTAACGAATCAAGTCAAATTTTGCATCTTGGTAATTCTTGGAAATAGCAAATAAGCATTCAATTGCTCAGTTCTAACAATAGAACCAGTTCTGGAACAAGAAGAATGATTTGTTGTCTATGCTAATATCAAGTTTCTTGTATTGACTAAATTGTTTGTAATAATAAAGATTATGCTTACGAGCTCATACTACTGTCGAACCGCCAGATGAGTAGTTTAAAGAAGATCCGTTCCAAACAGATCATTTCCCAAAACAGGGCCGTCAAACACAGGTAACCTTTCAGAAAACAAGTCAAATGGCTCATTCATCGACTGAGGCTAAATTGAACTATAGTCAAAATCATTTCTAGCAATCCATGTATCTTAGAAATTTAAACAAGAATCATCGTGAGGGTTAAAATTATTCTGAAAACGTCATATTCTTGAAATCTGAAAATACAATCAGTTCGAAAATATGAAAGTTTTATCCTAGTACAATTCTTGGAAATCTGAAAGTAGGTCAAAGGTACAACAGGACTAGTTTTATATTAAGAAAAGCTGGATAATCCCTTTCACCTACTTTAGGTATTTTTTTTTAGCTTTTCCAGTATGATGGATACTAGAATAAGTCACTTATCATCTGGGATGGTTTTTGATTCTGACTCGTTTTCGAGAAAAATGTGTTTGAAGCTGAACTTAAAATGCTAATTCGCGCTTTTGAGAAGAAGAATGACTTTTGTGTTTGAAAAACTGGAATTATAATAAAAAGTAGTGTTGGAAACCATGATTGTGTCAAGGTTAGAATGCGAATTTTAGTATAAAAGTATTCATTGTATGCAGAATCAGATCTCTTGATTAGCAAAATGCGAAAGTTACGTAAGGTAGAAAGAAAGCAAAGAAAAAGCAATAAGGTGGAGCAAAGGCGATATGGAGACGTAATAAAGCAAATAAAACTCGATTTAGTGTTATATAATGAAAACAAAAATGATGAACCTGTATAGCAATGTTAATGAATATGAAAAATTTAAAATAGTGACAGGTTGAGTATGTGTGAACGTATAGAAAACAGAGGAGTTTAAATGTGCATTACCTCAGCGCTTTTATATTTCAAAAAAATTTAAATGCTAAATACAAACGATGTGTTCATGAAAGTTTGGGTGCAGTCAGAAAACCAACAAACTAGTTTAACCATTGTAAACATGCTTTAACTAGAATCATTTTACAAAGTGTTTGCTGACAATTCTGTAGTACTAGTTTTCGGTATTCTATCCTCGTACAGTCAACCCATCAAGGTTAAACGGTTCTTTATTGGCTCTGCATATCTATGTTTAGGCGTAACTTTTTGACAAACGTATAGTCATTAAGAAATACCGTTCTAGGATTTTTGATCGACCTTCTTTCTCCAGATGGTAAGACAATTTTACATAAGCTATCGAAACACTGAACTAAGAATATGGTTTGATAAATTGTTCTAGAAATCTTATGTAAATTTTAAATCAATGCATAGTCTCGTTAAACTAATGCAATTGAGTACGTTGGAACTCTTTAAATAGGAAATTACTATGACGTATAAAGAATATACAGATTTATTGGAAAGAACAAACAATAAAGTTTAATCAAGCATTATATATTAAGAATATGGACTCTTATTTTTTAGAAAAAAAACAATGTATAGATTTAAATTGATTAAAAAACATAAAGAAAAAATTGTGTATGTTTAATTTTGTTAATAAATAACATTTATAAAAATGTGTTACCTATTTGTTTATAAAATTTGTAAAAAAATGACCTAAATTAACAAAAAATTCGATTTTTACAGATTTGTTGGTTTTATCGTAATTAGATAAAGGATCAAATTTACAAATAAAAAACGTGATTAGTTTTCAATAAATGGCGTTTATCTAACTCTCAAATTCTTTTATAGAAGCGTTATAATGAAAAAATACATGACTTCTGCCTTTATAAAAATTTACATTATATTTTTGAAAGCATGATCTTTTAAAATACAAATTATTTAAAACCTAAAAAATTATCAAATTTAGACGTTTAACCTCAGATTCATGTTCAGCGTTGAAAACATAAATTGTGATTGGATGTACCTAAAATTTATTTAAATTGACTAAATTGGTATATGTATGAAGCAAACAAGCAGCTATAAAATTGCAGTATGAAAAGTTAACATATGATTTAAAGATGTACTAGTATAAAATGTTGTAAAAAATTGATCTAAATCAATAAAAAATCGATTTAGTTATAAATTTATTGGTTTTAATGTATTCATATTTCTAGACAAAGAACGTGATTGTTTTATATCAATAAATCATTATATATTTAAATAAAATTTCTTTATTAGTAAAGGTTATTTCATTTTAAAATAATATATTTTTTCATAAGACGATGTTGTTTTCTTTTAATTAAACACAGAAATTTTTGTTTAATTGATATGAAATACCTTAACTGTACATTCCTGTAATGTTTTTTTGCTTTAAAGAAATGCATTCATATGTGCTTTTCATTCTACAGAAATTCGAAATTTATTATCAGTGCGTATCGTTACGAATAAAAGAAGATGTAGATGTCTGCTCGCATATTTACCATACAAACTTATATGCAAAGAATTCCAATTTGATTAACTAGGTGTTGAAATCTACCGCGGAAAATGGTGGTTTACACAAAATAATCTTTATTAATTATAAGGAGAGCTAGTTTGCAATATTAGGTAAATATACTAAATAATATACTCCATTATTTTAATTTTGTTTCTTACATTACACCACAGATGAAAAATTTATGAACAAGCAGGACTTAACGTGTCAGTGTATTAGTGGGTACAGTTGGCGTTTAAGTATAGATATTTTTTTAGCTAGTGGCGGTATAAGTTTTTGCGGAAACATGATGAGGTTAATTGAACAATATAGTAAGGTAGAAAGAATGAAAAGATTTTTTTGAATTCGGAATGATACAAATGAAAGATAGAATTTTAGTAGTCTTTTTTCCTACTGAATTTATATATAGTACACACTTGTGAGTATAATATACACAATGGTGTAAGGTTAAATTAATTTAGTGGCTGTGTGATGTAGCGTGTAAGTGTTTATAATATATATTTATAATAAATAAAGATTTAATTGTTTTATGCTGTATTTATCCTAAAATATCTATATCCTGTATTTAATGTAAATAAAAAACTTTCTGTAAGCCTAGTTAAAAGAAAATTACCAACATCGTTTTTATGGAAGCTAACCTTTTATATTATTTTAAACAATGAAAACCACTATAACGCTTTACGAATAGAGGAAATTTTAGTTAACATATGTATAAATGCCATTTATTGATATAGAAACAATCACGTTTTTTGTCTAGCGACCTGCATACATTAAAATCAATAAATTTATAACTAAATTGATTTTTTAATTTGATCATTTAGTTCATTTTGTATTAGTACATCAAATTTCTATACATTGTTAACTTCCTTTCTATACTGCAATTTATATGTCATTGTTTTTAAACGTCTAAATTTATAATTTTTTTTTTGGGCAAATCGATAATTGTATTTTTCGAAAGATCATACTTCGCAAAATATAAATTTAAATCTCCTTTATACAAATCAGAGTCATGTATATTTTCATTATAACGCTTCAATAATAAAAGAATTTTTTGAGAGCTAGCATAAATGCCATTTATTGATAGAAAATCATACATTTTTTATAAATGTCATTTAATTAACAGAAACATTACACTCATACACACAATTTTTTTTTTATGTTTTAGTACATATAATTTAAATCTATACATTGTTCCTCCCTTCTCCCTTCTAGCCAAATATAATGCGTCCATATTCTCTAATATATAACCCAATTGATTAAAATCTTTTATTATTTGTTCTTTTCCAATAAATCTGTATACTCTTCTTTTATACGTTGTATATAGTCCAATTTCGCCACTTTAAAGCCAGTTCCAACGTACGTCAGCTTGGGAAGGGGGTTCTATTTCCTTATGGGATATTATAGTTCAGTGTTTCGATAGCTTAACGTACATAATATGAATTACCTTCTCATCTGGAGGAAGAAGGTCGAAATCGGATAAAATCCTAGGACGGTAGTATTCTGTACTAATGACTAGACGTTTGTAAAAAAGTTCCCGCGCCTAAACATAGATGTGCAGAGCCAATAAAGAACCGTTTAGCCTTGATCGGTTGACTGCACGAGGATAGAATACTACCGAGAAACTAGTACTACAGAAGCTAATTGTCAGCAATAAACACACTCCTTGTAAAATGATTCTAGTTAAAGCATGTTTACATATGGTTGGGGACACTACTACGTTTTTTGGTTTTCCGATTGCATCCAAACTACTCATGAACACATCGTTTGTATTTAGCAGCGTTTCAAATACTTTTTTTTGAAATACTTGCTAAAGCGCTGAGGTAATGCACGTTTAAGCTCCTCCGTTTCTAACACATTGCTAGTACACAGATTCATCATTTTTGTTTTCATTATATAACACTCCAAATCGAGTTTTACTTGCTTTATTAACGTCTCCATATCGCTTCTTTCGCCTCACACTTCCTGATTTTTCTTTACTTTCTCTTTCTACCTTACGTCATTTCTGCAAATCAAGAGTATACTGATTCTTGCATACACAATGAATACTTTTATACTAGAAATTCGTATTCTAACCTTGACACTCAATCATGGATTCCAACACTACTTTTATTCTAAGTTCAGCTTTTTCAAACACAAAACGTCATTTTTCTCGAAGACGAGTCAGAATTTGTCAAAACCCCCGTCAACTTATTTTAGTATCCATCACTACTGGAAAAGCTACCCTTTTAATTTAAAAAATACCCGCTAATGTAGGTGATTTAAGCGGATTATCCAGCTTTTTCTATAATATAAAAACTAGTCCTATCAGTACCTTGGCCTACTTTCAGATTTCTAAGAATTGTACTAGGATAAAACTTTCATATTTCCATGAACTGATTCTATGTTTTAGATTTCTAAGAATATGACGTCCTTCGGAGCAATAAATTTTAACCCCTCACGAGCTGATTCTGTGTTTAAATTTCTAAGATAAATGGATTTCTAAGAAATGATTTTGACCTTGCACAGCCTAGTTCAATTTAGCCTCAGCTACGACGAATGAGCTATTTGGCTTGTTTTCTGGGGGGAAACGGTTACCTGTGTTGGGTGACGGCTCCCCTGTTTTGGGAAACCGTTATCTGTCTTTGGCAACGGGATCCGGTTCTTGGGGAAACTACCTCATTCTGGCGGTTAGGACAGTAGTATGAGCCTACGTAAGCATAATCTTTTTATTATTACAAACAACAATTTAGTCAATACAAGAAACTTGATATTAGCATAGACAACAACCCCATCATTCTTCTTGTTCCCATGAACTGGTTCTATTGTTAGAACTGAGCAATTGGAATGCTTATTTGCTATTTCCAAGAATGTAACCTCCAAGGAATGCCAAAATTTGACTTGATTCGTTAACATTGTTTCCCTAGATGGATAGGGTGGGGCATAACTATAGGAATAGTTTGCATCAGAGGACGTAGCTTTTCATGAAATAAAACACTTAAAAGAATATATTATTGCATTTTATTGTAAATATTACAAACTCTTCCTCTTTACTTGTAACCCCTATCTGCACACAATTTCATAAACCTTTTACTAATATTGTCTTACATAGTTATTATACAAAAAGTGTACATTCGTCAAAGCACAATTATACGTGGTTTGTGTATGAAAGAAACAAGTTGTTTTGACTTTGGGTAAAGCTGGTTGCTCTTTAATTTCTATAACTAACTGTCTCAATATTTTTCGAATGTAATCGACTTTTTCTCGCCCATTAACGTACACATCATCTGTTACTGACATTAGTACACGATGTATATGTGGACAGAGATGTGTAGAGTTATAGCCAGATCCCCATTTGGTGCACTGATGATTATTGATTAACCCGGTGGCTTGTCGTTAAAATTCCACATCTAAGACGTGCCACGGATATGGTGGTTTGAACACAAAATGGGCAGCTTGATTTCCGTTATGTATTGCTAACTGTTTAGGAGTAAATACATGTTTTGCCGTTTTAAATCCCTGTACATCAACTATTACAATCATCGTCTTTGTAGCGTGACCGCGTACCTAACTTATAACTACTAATGGGTACTCGCAAAACGTACGCACAATTTTCAAAATCGCTCGGAACACAATTTTAGAATTTTAAATGCACAAGAACGCATTTGTAGTTTAATTAAACAGCACAATTCGAAGCATAAGCCTTTGATGCAAGTGTCAGACTATCTGTATCTATATCTAATTGCTCTTCACAGCACTTTAGGTTTACCGTAAAATTATTCACCATGATTGCACGCTCCTTATATAGATGCATCAGTTGCATTCAAGGTTAAAATACGGATAAGATCGGACAGGATTTGGAAATTATTTTTTTTTAGATTTCTCTAAATTGTAATATGGCGTGACCCTGAAATTTAAAGCAAATGGTAACTGGTGAAATCTACGCCTCTAACTTATATGAAAAAGAACACCATATTCACAACACTTAAACTCTTCATTTTTTAATTATACAATACAGTTCTAATCTAATACATACAATTGTGTTTTGAGACACTTATAACAACATTTGCCAGCAATAAATTTTTTTCAGAATCGAGCTATGAGCTGATACCCCTGCAGGTTGATTTCTTAGAACTAACACCTTGACTCAGCCAAATTACTTGAACAGCCTAACCTAACAACACAGAAATTCATATAATGTGGTCCAGAATCGAGCTATTACTTCTTTGGCGTTGATGGTGCTGCCCTTCTAATTCCTATTTTTAGATTTGACCATGACTAACTTCAAGATGCTCCAGACTTCTTTGACCTTGATGCTGCTGTCCTTTGACCTTAACTAACTTAAGAGCGGTCCAGAATCGGTCTAATGACCTTGAAAATCTCTTTGGAGGCACATGACCATGGTTCAGCCAGTCCTAAGCTTGATCACCAACATGCAGCCTCCAATCAGCTGGGAAACGGCTACCTGTGTTGCGAAACAGCTATCTGTTTTGGGAAACGGCTATCTGCATTTGAGAAACGGCTATCTGTGTTTGGGAACCGGTCCAGTTCTTGGGGAAACAGATGATCTTGACTCGAGCAAATTGCTTGGTGATCTTGAACATTTGACCTTAAAAATTTTCAATCGGATAAGGTTGGGTAAGATCGGGATACCCCTGCAGGTTAACACATGTCCTTAACTCAGCCAAGAATTGCTTGATTGAAAGCCACGTGACGTCATTGATTAGGAATGCTGCTGAATCTGACTTGAAGATTTCCGACATAGGGCCTCAACCAGTTTGGTGAGCTGAGCCTGAAGAATAGAATCCCCTGCACCTTAAAAAGTCTATTTTAATACCCCATGCATGTGATTTCTAGGAATTATGGCCCTAACCAGACCAGAATTGCTTAAACAATGGATTGCCTTTGTCCCTGAAAATTAATTTCACAGAGGTGTGACCATGAAGAGTATGCAGAGAAAGTGTACGTAACTTAGTCCTAATGCGCTTGCGGGTTTTCCTTAATAAATGAATAAGTGGCTCACCATACGTGGCCTTGATGAATACATGCAGGCAATGTGTGTACGCAATGGCCTTTAAAATGAGAAAGTGGATCCTATAGTATGCGTGACCTTGAAGAGCATCCTCCTATATACCTTTACCGATCATGTATTGGGATACTCCTGCAGGTTGATTTCTAGGACTTATGACCTTGAAAATTGACACCAATACATTTTAGCCATAAGTTATTTGATAGCCCTACAGGTGAATTCTAGGAATTACGTCCCTGACTCAGCCAAGAATTACTTGAACAATGGATCGCCTTTATTCTTTTCTAGAGGTGTGACTTTGAAATGGTGGGGAAACGGTTACCTGTGTTGGGTAACAGATTCCTGTTTTAGAAAACGGCTACTCTGTTTTGGGAAACGGCTATCTGTCTTTGGGAACCGGATTCAGTTGTTAGGAAAACTGCCTCATCCTGGGGGTTTAGAACAGTAGTATTATGAATCCACATTCTGTAAGCATAATCCAAAGCATTAGCCAATATAAGAACTTTGACTCACATTTTAGCATCGACAACGACAACCTGTATGATACCCTCGACCTTGATAATTAACGTCTTGACTCAGTTAAAATTGCTTGGGTGACCCTGAAAGGTAGAATCCCCCGCCCATTGAAAAGTCTATTTAATCCTTGACCTTGAGAATTGATTTACAGGAATCAATACCTTAGCTCAGCCAAGAATTGCTGTGTGACCATAAGGAATATACGTAGGCAATGTGTATGATGGCCTTGAGCAAAACAACTTTAACCTTGATGCGTCGGATGAATGTATTGAACAATGGATCGCCTTTGTCCTTGAAAATTGATTTCTCAGAATTGAGCGTGAAATGCTAGGGGCTGCAAACTGACCAAGACAACAATCTATTTGAGGAATTATGACCCTAACTGGGCAGAACAATGGATCGCCTTTGTTCGTTTCTCAGAGGCGTGATCTTGAAATGGGGAACTTGTGTTGCGAAACAGACCCCCTGTTTTGGGAAACGGCTATCTGTATTTGGGAAACGTCTATCTGTATTTGGGAAACGGAACCACTTAAGGACAATGAACTTTGCTGGGGGCGTGAGCTTGAAAAGTAAACTTCCAAGAATTGATGACCTTGAAACATGCTTAACGTAGACAACAATCTGCATGATACCCCTAACCTTGAGGATTGTAATAACTTAATTATCAGGGCTTGATACAGAGGTCAATGAACTAGAATTGATGGGGGGTGTCACCTTGAAAATATTAATGAACGTTGGCCTTGGAATTTCCCATCAAAATTTGATTTAGAATCGACCTTGATTTCTTGGTGGCCTTCAAGAGCATCCTCCTATACACCCCCAATTAAACCTTGACCGTGTGACTTGACAAACGAGAAGGTAGATCCCTATACGTAACCTTGAAATCCTAAGAAACTTTGACCTTGAAGCGGGGCGTGTGTACGTTAAGAACTTAACCTTGGCAATGAGAGCGACTTTGAAGCGGGGATCTTGAATAGCCTCGTAAATTTCCTGTCACGTGACCTTGAAGCGGTGACCTTGAAGTATTACTGACCGAGTGCAAGTTTGTAACACGAGACGCGATGCGTTGTGTGTTCCAAGAGACGAGCACGGCAATACACATTATGAAACGTGTTTTATAAATTGCAATGTGCTAATTTGCCTTTTTGTCTGATTGAATTTTTGTATGTTATGGCTACAATGATAGTAAGTTAGGAAATGACAATTTTTCGCAGAATCTTTCGAGGTTAGGGCTAACAGCTATATGGAAAACCTACAAACCCAGAGTAGCCAATGTCATAAATGGTAATTCGCCAAAAACTGTAATAATAAAATAAAGTTTGCGTTATGCATTATTATCGTTCTGTTTTCACCCCAAATCAGAAAGATAATGTAAACTTTATGACAGAATTAGAAAAAAGTGTTTTATTGTACGATTCATAGAATGTGTTGACTGAATTGGTACGTTGAGTATATATATATATATATATATATATATATATATATATATATATATATATATATATATATATATATATATATATATGGTGGATAGTTTTTTAACGGTTAGATCAGAGAAAAGTTGCCATTTTTTATTTTTATAAAAAATACATTTTTATTGCTGCCAAACCTATAAGGAGAATTCGCATTTAAAAAGTCTTAGATTACGGCGGAATTGTTGATAAAGGCATTTCTTCTATAACTTCTATTAATAATTGTACGTAGGTTCAACTGTTTAAATTATCTTCTATAAATTTCGGTCCCATTATTTGGATGTCAATGATTTCACACCACATATTAATGTGGTGTTACATGGGGATTATTTTTTGGATAGAAATGTTTGTTTCTTGTATTAAACAAATCACCACTGTGAATGTTGTTTCGTTATTCCATAAAATGGAATTCGGTATTTCTATTTATTTAAAATTTTCCGGACTGAGGACGAATGTATTCAACATTAGCTGCTTATAATTCTTAATGAACATTCAGGATTTATATTTATTTGCGCCAATACATTTATTTCATTGGCTGTATTTCTCACACTCTATCTCCTATTTTTTTTGATAAACATCCAACTTCTGTAAGGCTTTCCGAAACTAAATAAAAACTTTTTCGTTATAGGGCATTTCTTTCCGAATACAATCTGGCATATTCCCTTACTGCGTTAGCAAGGGTTCTGTGGCATCCTATGTATACATTATACATGTCTTTTTTTTTCACTACCACTGTAGCGGATCACTTTTTGTATTAAAAAATTAATTTTTAACCAACATAAAACAGTATTATTTGATAATTTATCATAGTTACTTTGTTTTTTATTCTCATGACCTATCAGATTTAAGAATATTTGGACATTGCAACACTTGCAGCTTCTGCACATTTATCCCTTGAAAGTTCGAAAGTTCTTGCTAATAAACATTCATTACCTACCAACCTACACATATACATACACTGTGTCTCTTGAATTTCTGGACATAGGGAATTCCCATGTTAAAATAAACTATTGCAAATATTGGCTCCCCTAATTCTTTTACAGTAAAATGTCAAATGTAAAAAGGCTGCTTCTTATGTTACAATTGCATTTACATTTGGTTCATCCGTTTTCGAGAAATTTAGGAAAAACTTAAGGGCTTTTTCGTAACTGGTCAAGGTTGCTTTGCTTTAGACAGACAATGCTAACAATAATTATTAATTGTCATTTAAATCATTCATTGTTCAAAACAATTATTCATCATTAAAACTTTATTTCAATTATTACTTTTTAAAGAAAAATTTGTTTATAAAAATGAATTATATTGAACATGATCAAATAGTAAAATGATGATTTTTGTTATTTATTTTATTTTTCATAATTAATTTGTTTATTTAGAATATCATCTTATTGTTTTATAACAGACTTATTTTATTTGTTTTATTGTATTTCTGTTTCAAATTAACGTTACCGGTTACAAAAATTAAGTTTTTCCTAATTTTCTCAAACGGATGAACCAAATTAAATGCAATTGTAACAAAATTTTTCCATAAGTTTATTTGACATTTTAAAATAATTGAGAATATTTAATATTTATTTTAACATAGAATTCTATGTCAAAATCAAAGAAACAGTGTATGTGGTATAGGTAAATAACTATTTTTAACTATCCTTAAATCGACTTTTATCATTGTAAATTTTTTTTAAGATCGTACCATGTCTGGATTATTGTATGTATTATGTATGTTAGTATCTACATAACTCAAAACAAAATCACGTACTAAAAATTATTTAACTTGCTTTCATTTGCTTAAAGTGATTAGACTTTGGAAGAAATCCACAGAGGTTTTATTTGTTGGTTTTGGTTTTACTAAATATTTCTATTTAGTTTGCATTTTTACATTGCCTGAATAACGATTAATTTTATAAGAACAAGTGTAGACATATTACATTTCTTCATAAAGTTTTTTAATATAACGCAAGGTAAGTTAAAAAATTAATTAAGTATGAATGAAAATGGTTATACACCATTATTTTTATTGATATCTTTGGAATTTTTTTTAAGTTAACGTGTATATATTAATATCTATTTGACATGAAGTTTTACACCATTCGGACAAATTATTTTTTGTTGTTTTTGCAATGTTGCCTGTTTTCAGTATGAACGTATAAAAAGCGGTTGCATAGTTACCCTAAAAAAATTATAATTCAGATTATTTCATTTCTTTAATTCTACTTAATCAACGGATGGAACTATACATCCTAAAAAATTTAAAATGTTTTTTGCTCAATCCTTTAAATGTAAAAGGACTTAATATAAACTTGAAATTTGGCATATAAATTCAACTACCCAAAGCGACTGATGTTTAGGTCATTATGGAAAATAATTGATTAAGTATTGAAATTTTATCTTGTTAGATTTTTTTGCTTTTAATATGTGATTACTAATATAATTGTGACTATTTTTTGTCGACTTAATTTTTCTGTACAACAAACAGTTTACAAGACAGCAAAAAACCGTCACTTTAAAAAACCGGCGTTTCCTAAATATCTCCGGAACTACTTAATATATTCAGAAAGTTAAAGTACCATTAGATAGGGAATAATATTTCTCACAGAGGTGTTTCTAAAATATTGTTCGAGAATGTTGTAATTTTCGAAATATTTCCAAAAAACTCGGAACCCGTCCTTCGAAAGTTAGGGAATACATACACACAGATACACAGACAGACACACAGACAAGATTTTTTTGTTCAAATTTTGTTTTTGGACGTTTTCGAACATTTTAAAGCGATTGAGCAAATAAAAATGTTTTAAAATTTTTTTAGCGATATAGTACTTTCCATCTATTGGACGTGGAAGTAAAATGAAGTTGATGATGATATTTGATTGTGCATAAATTAAAAAAAACTGTTGTATTTTTATTGTCTCTGCAATTAATAGGTTTTGAAATAATTAATAATTCCTATTTGGGCACCAATGAAGTCTTCCACAGTAGCAAAAATCGTATTTTGAAGAAAAAATTAACGTAGCAATTTCGAATAAAAATAATGAACATGCGAATCGTGCTATTTTGAAACTTTAACACTTTAACTAGCAACAGGATGATCTTGTGCTCATGAACCATAATGATGAGTACGTCGAGAACTCATACATATAATAAAATTATATATTTTTACCAAATGCCACTTTCCATAATTAAAAGTACATTTCATTTGACGTGTCTTGTAAACTTAGATTCTATAAATCTACTCATAATTAAAGTAACTTTAGAACAAAATAATTATAATATGCTGTATTCGAAGATTTTAAAATCAATTATGCCTTGCGGTAATTTTTTAGGTACATTGAAAAAAAAGGTTTTCACATTATTATTTAATTTTTGCTAAATTATTAAATCACCTGTATAATTAAATCAGTACCTAATCTGTCTAACTAAAGGATAACATGAAGTCAAAATCAATTCCCACATACAGAGGGTTCCGTTATTTGATTTCACAAAGAATTGGTAATTGGTTTACCGGAAACGACGCAAAATCAGAAAATTTAAATGGAACACCCTGAATATTTTTATGTATTTGAGTTCTAGGGCTTCAAATACATACAGTTCATCTGTCAAATGTCTACTCAGGCGCCATTTTAATTTTTTTTTAAATTTTAGATCATTATGACGTCATCTAAATTATTATATATTATTTTTCCTAATAATTAATTTTTGTGAAGTTTGTTAACGATCAAATTTAAAAATTACGGTTTTTTAACTAAAACTCTCAGTTCCCAATAGAAACATACATGGGCCCCCCTGTAGATTAAACAGCTCTTTCAAGTACTAATAAAACGATATGAATAGTAATTTTATTAGTTCCTAAATAAAGCAATAATTTTTAATTTTCTAATTTTGTGAACCAACATGTCCACGATCTGTCAGTAAAATAACGTGGTATTTAAAAAAATAAAATTAAAATGGTGCCTGAGTTGACATTTGGCAAATGAACTGTATGTATTTGAACCCGTAGAATCTAAACATGTAAAAATTACAGGTTGGTTTAAATTTTCAGCTTTTGTTCATTTCCGTGAAAGGAAGTCGTCAAACTTGAACAAAATCTAACGACCGTTCAAAAGTTACTGCAGTGGCCACTATTTGATTTACGCCAATATATATATATATATATATATATATATATATATATATATATATATATATATATATATATATATATATATATAACTCTGCAAAGTTTAAATAATTTTAATTTTTTTGCTACACGAGGAATTCCTTTTATGAAGCGAATCACTTTATTTTGCAATTATAACAGTTTTACAGTCGCATATTTTTATTGTTTGTTCAAAATTATCAATGGCTATAATTTTAATTGTTGATTACTCTTTCAATCGATGTTTGTTATTAAAACTAACAAGTATTTTTTACAATGCAGCAATTTCTACAGTTAAACACATGTCCTGTTCTTTGAAGTGTTGATTAATAAATGTTTGAAACGGCAACTAAATTAATAAGTTGCTTGTGTTGTTTTGAAGCGGACTCTAGAATCTTATTGAGTTTATCATCGCAATTTAACGCTATTTGTAAGATTTATTTTTGGTCTCGCTTTATCTTTAAAGCGTATATAACAGCTACACATAATTTGATATTGGGCAAAAGCCAATAATCCCTATTTAAAATAAATTAAGTTATAGTTTAGTGACGTTTTAGCGTTGGATACAAATACTCTCCTGAATGAGCATTTTTTTTTTTTGTGTATTTGAATCATTACTGCGGCACATCCCAGCAGGCACAACAAGAGTAAGCAGTTTAGTTTCATTGTTGCCTACCGTAGCGTTGTGTATTGTGAACTATTTTTGTACCTATCGAATCAAACAAGGTCACACACTTGCGTCTACTAATTTTACTTGTTACGCAACATTCTACTACATTTTTCACCGGTAACATTTTGTAAAGGAATCATCAGCGCTGCGATTTGGTTGTGTTACGCGCTATTCGTTGTTCAAGAACCCATTCATGCCGTCTTCTAATGGGTATCCCTCTTACTGTTATTTCTACATCCATTAATGAAAATTTGTAAATGCTTACAGAAACTTAAGGGCGGTTTGAAATTGTCCTAGCGCTTAAACTCATTTTTTGCATACTAAAAGCAATCTAAAAAGAACTTAGCGTTTTCACCTCAACGTTCCGCGCATCGTGATCTTCGCCTTCGGGTTGATCTGTTCTGCCTACAGATGATCCGGCCTAGAAGAACCACAGCCTAGGCAGCAAGCAGACCGCAGGACATAGCAAACCCAGAAGTATAAAGAAGAATCCAGAGGACTACGCCAACACTAGGATCGACGTGTCGGACAGCAGTAAGATTTAACCAAGAATCATTATTATTAATTTATTAATTTTAATTTGTTTTATTTTAACATTTGTTTTCCTCTTTGTCTGTCGGGTCTCTGATTTCCAAACCTTTCTTCCTCGGGGCGTGAGGCTGCACCTCGACTGAGACCCAGCCTTCAGTTAAACACAATTTCTTATATTTATTTCCGTTAATTTTTTATACTAATAGTCGTGATGGTGAATCACGGTCGCCACGATCCAACACTCACGATTGTATCCCCAACCTTCGACGCCGCCCGTCCACCTACACCAACACACACAACACACACACATACGCACACATCCTCGCCTCACCACCTCTATACTCAAGAACACGCGCCCGTTCCTACTCAAACTCCTCATCCATCTCCACCTCATCCACTACATTTTTACACGTTCCACCGCCTCCACAAAACCTACACAAACCCCCCAAACCAAACCATCTCACAAGCACCAACCTTCCCTGGTACCTACACCCGCCCATACCTGCCGTGATTCCCACACCCGCTTCCTATACTACTAATCCTACGCGCTGTCACATTCAGCCATAACCACACCTGTCTCCTAAAGACGTCCTCTCTCTTGCCGGATAGTGCACAGCGTAGGCTGCAACACCACTTTGGTGATCCTACCGTAAGCGTTTACCAACCATCCGGTCCCCGCTCCTCCAACTCCACTCCTAGACTTCCCTCCTTTTCCTGCGTGATTCGTCACGTAGCCGAAGATATAAAGGGTGTGATCGATCTTCGACGCGTGAACAAGGTATTTAGCGTCACCTCTACGGTCACGAATACCCCCACGTCCCTAGACCGCGTCATCACCTCTTCCAAAACCACCATCGTTTTCCTCCTCGCATCCGGGGTAGTGACGGAGTACCTCAAATGCCTCCAAAATGGATATCCTAGCAGGGACCGTTAATGTAAGGAGTCTTCGTTGGAAACGCACCCTACTTGGAAGCCTCTTGCACGAACACAACATGCACATTCTTATGCCCTCGTAATTTAAAACTGCTCCCCATTCACACCCTTTCAACTTCCTGCGCACCTACGGCATCTCGAATGCGTTGCAGTGATGGTGCACCTTTACACCCCGATCGTCTTCTTTTCTTACTACAACCCGCTAGGCCACAACACCCTATCCGATGACCTTTTAATTTACGCCTCCAACTTCCCTAATACAGTCAGCCTAGGTCATTTCAATGCCCGCCACACTCGATTCGGTGACTCCAAAAATAATGCCAACGGTATCAAGCTATCATCAGCTTTATTATAGTTGCCTCTTTTGTGAGTCGCTAACACACACCCAACATATCTCGAACATCTAGGTGCCTCAATAATAGACTATATCATTGCCTCAGAACCCACAACACACTATTGCGACTGTGAGTGTTTTTTAAGCACCACGATCACTTCAGATCATCTACCACTACTGGTAAAAATTTCATTTTGTCCAGCTCCCCTAGCACCTCCTCAATATACAGACATTAAAGGCTTTTCGAAAGCAGACTGGAATGTGTTGTATGAACACATCTCCAACAACCTTCCAACACCCAATCTTCTAACAACCCAAGATCTCCAGAGAACCATTAGATACCTAACATCCGTAATTACGGAAGCGGCCATATCTCAGTCCCTTTGAAAAATGTCAACATTTCGCGCAAACCGTCCCACGGCACATCGTGAACTGGATCAAAGAGAAAAGACGAATTTATCGTCAATTCCTGGGATCCAGGGATCCGGCTCTCAAAACCGAATGCAATCGCCTTAAGGCCTTAATCAGGGGAGAAGCAAACAAACACGGCGAAGACTCCTGGACCAAATCCACATGTCAGCTAGACTATAGAAACGGGAAACTCTTCTGGCAAGAGTTCGACAGACTGACCAGAAGAAAAGTAAACCTAGTCCTCCACCCAACCAATCTTCTTCGCCAAGGAAAAACTTCATTATCAAACAGTTCAAAGCACTTCTTGAGAGTCGTCTTGAAGAATTCCGTATCCTTAACCTTGCCGAAATCCAACTCGAAACGAGTTGGATCTATACCTGCATCACTCCCGCTCAGGTCAACGCGTTCTTTAAAAAAGGAAGAAATTTAACCCCAGGTCATGACGGCCTAAATAGTAAAATCCACCTACCAGACCCAGCCCTCCGATTACTCTCCTACATTTATAAAAAATGCTTAATCCTGTCCTACTGCCCGACGAACTGGAAATCGACCTCCAACGTCATGATACCCAAACACCACTCCGACCTATCCACTCCTTCTTCCTATAGACCAATCATCCTCCTAAGTTGCCTCGGGAAATGCTTTGAACGTATTCTGGTCGAGCGACTCAGAGACCATCTCGAATTCAACGAACTCATTCCCAACAGCTAATTCAGCTTCCGTCTCAACCGAAATTGTTACGATCCCTTGTTGAAGCTGCTTACGGAAACCATTCATCACACGCAATGCAATCTATCTGTGTTTTTGGACATTAAGCAAGCATTTGACAAGGTCTGGCACGTCGATCTCAACACAAAATCCGTAACCTCAACATAGCCGTTTTCAAACTCCACTCTTACCTGACTAAGTCAGTTCAGTCAAATAGTAAACCTTCTTCGATCCTTTTCAACCTACAGCAGGCGAACTGCAAGGTTCTGACTTACCCGATCCTTTACACTATCTTCAAACATCCACGAAGTCACACAACCCTATCCGTTGCGTATTTGAGATGACACCGCCTTCTGGGCAGTTAATCGGAACAACAGAATGGCTTCCCGCATATTCATAACCCTCGGAACTTCTCCAACTGGGCGATCCGGTGGGAGTCTCCAAATCCACAAAAAACAATCTTCTTCCGACATCCTAACTACACCGAGAAAGTTCCCAAAGCTAGCCAATAGCAATGTTTTCCTCACCCTGAATCAACAAAGACTCAACAATAAGTCACCTAGAACCCTCTTCACTAGAACCTTCAATTGGTTCCCCGATATACAAGAGCACTAAACAGGATAAGAAACCGAGAAAACCTACTGGGCGACATTCGGGGTAGACTGAGAGGTTACCATCACAAAACACTGCAACACACCTACAAAACATACATACGCCTTGTTCCAAGCATCCATACACACGAACATAAACCCTAATCACCTCTCCTCTATCGCTTCCTGTGAACGCCGAACACTCAGACGCATACACAGGTTACCTTGCAGGTCCCTTAACGCCCTCACAATACAGCACGCAAACATACCATCCATCACACACAGAATACAGATATTACAAGTAATTATTCTTTAACGCGACGTTTAAGTGTCTACATAGACAAAATGGTAAGTACGGTAGCGGACAAAGTAGCAGCTATCTTAATAATTGGTGAATGTAGAAACAATTTCCATGCAGCGGAACGTCTTTTTAATGAGAACCCCGATCGCCTATATCGAGGACTTATTTGAGGAACTTCTTCAGAAATTTGAAGCAACCGGTAGTGTTCAAGATGTCAAACGATCTGGTCGACAACAATTAGTGACGACAAAAAATTGACATAATTGCAGAAATGGTAGTACATCCTACTTCTTCTATAGCCCAAGTTGCGTTTATCTGTGAAGTCAGTCAAAGGACAGTACATAGGGTGTTGGCTAAAACAAATTTCATCCATACAAATTAAAAATGGTGCACCAACTTTCAGATGATGACCCGACCGAAGATTAGAATTCTTGAAAATATGTCCAATCAAATTATCCCCAGACTACATAAAATCAATTTGTTTTAGTGACGAAAGTACTTTCTCCTCAATGAAACGTTAAACACACAAAATGTGAGATATTTGACACAAATCCTCAAATCTTTCGTGAAAACATACTCAATTTCAGAAAAAGTAAATGTTTGGGCAGGTATTTTGGAAAACCTGTTTTCTCAATGCTAACTTAACCGGTGAAGTGTATCTGGAGATGTTACAAAACGCAATTGAACCGTTAATTCTTGAAATTTTGGAAGATAATCTAGATGAATTCGGCAACTTGAAACTAACGTTCCAACAAGATGGTGCTCCTGCACACTATTATGGTGCAGTAAGACCTTACTTGGATGAAGAATATCGTGGCAGATGGATTGGACGACGAGGTCCGATAGAATGGCCAGCTCGGTCACCAGACCTGACACCATTAGATTTTTTCTGTGGGTACTTAAAATCTAAGTTTACGCTACAGCACCTGGCAGTATGCACATTTTGAAACAACGAATTGTTGAAGAATGTAGAGCAATTTCCGCATTTGAACTAGTACGACAAGAGTTTAGCAATAGGATGCATAACTGTCAGGAATTAAGTGGAGCACATTTCCAACATTTACTATAAGAATTGGTCCTTGAATCTTGATTAATTAAATACCAAACTATAATTTTAGTATTTATTTAATTTTTCTATCAAAATCAACCTAAACCCTAACAAAATTAGTATTACTGAATAGGTAATTTTAATACCTTTCATACGAGATGTCACTTGCCATAAGGTACTATTTAAAATTATTGGTCACTGTGGCCCTGTGACGTTATATATGACTATTACGTCACTTGTCATGACTAGTTGAGAAGCTTATATCCGTTTATATTTACCCTCCAAATTTCATTAGTATAATTAAAACCGTTCAAAAGATACAAGGGGGGAAGGGGACTTTTGACTAACACTGTATATTAAATAATTAGACCATCATCAGGGGATGAACACTTCAAGTACAAATTGTCAGTAATTAAAAAAGATAAATAAAATTAAAACTTACGAATTTAACACACAATCAACTTGACGTCAAAATGTACAAAAAATATCAATTGCATAAACTAGTATTAGAACGTCGAGTACTACGTTAAATAAAATTTTTAAAAAATTTTATGCAATTGAAATATTACAGTACAAAGACTAAAATATATATAAAACTAAAACAAACAAAAAACAATAAACCGAACAAGAAGCTAGAAACAAACAGTATTTGACAACCTTAAAAAATAATTAATTGAGTTCTTGTATAAATGAAGTAGTGATGGGAGGGCTTTTAATAATTTCATTGACTAAAACGAAATTATCACTATTTTTATATGCATTGATATAATACTTTTCCTTAAGTTTAAGTAAATTAAAACACATAAAACCACGGCGTCATGGACATTGAACCTAAAAAATGATATATGTTCCGCAAAGTGAGAGAACTGAGTGCCACTATTATTATTTCTTATCTATTTAAAATGTTCTCCTACTCTAGTTAGGATAATTCTGGAAGACATACCCACATAAGACGCTGAGCATTACTCACAGTTTAATATATAAATACCAGAAGAATGTAATTGAGTACGTTTGTCCTTGTAATAGGAAAAACTAGTGCGAATAGAGTAGGGCATGTTGAACTCAACGTTAACATCATGTTTTTGAGTATATTGGCAACCTTCTGAGAAACAAAACCATACTAAGGTAAAACAAGGTATAGTAGTTTTATCAACAGTATTTGGTAATGTGGTATAGTTTTAAGGTGGACGAATACCTAATTCTGTCCAAGTTTGTCCACAATCGCTTTGGAACCCATTCTGAAAGCAACCAGATAAATTATCTGCTTTTCTTTGTTATAGTTGTTGTCGTTGATAAAGTGATGTAATCTATATAGATATGAATTAATAATGCTAAACGAAAACCAAAGGAGAACTGCTGTGATAAGGGATAATATTATCAGTATGTGTTTTCTAAACATTATTATTATTATTATTGCCATTTATTGAACACTAAATAAATTATTTACAAAACAGATTAAACTTAAAATTAATTCACAAAGGTCAGTTCAGTCTTGCCAAATGTGAAGACATTTGGCGACGTTCTAATAAACCTAACAATAAAATTGTCATTACTGTCTGCTCATTAGTTGGCGGAACAATTTTAAATTTATTGAATATAATAATTTTATTCTTTCAGGTATAAATTATAATTGATCCTATATTATTAAGAAAGACCTTTTAAACATTTGTGATTTATGGTAAATTAAATAGATTTTTGTTTCTTAAATTGAAGTTGTGAAGTTCTGATGAAAATTCGATTTTATTGTACAGATACAGGGAGTTCTGGTATTAATTATTTTGTAGTATAAGCAAGTTGAATGCAAAACTCTTCTGTTGCCATGTTAACCAGTCTATTTCAGGAGCTTGTGGATTGACTCATATTTTTTATGCCAAAAATCAAATACTAAGTGATCTTCAGCATTAGTGATTAAAACATATAAGAACGGAAGTGAACCATTAGTGTCCGTCTCATGTGTGAAATTGATGTTGTTGTGCCAAGAATTGATATAAGAAAGGAATTCTTTTAAGGCATCATTGTTTCCATTAAAAATACATAAAATATCATCGACATAACGATACCAGCAAATAACATAGTATTTAAATGAAGATAATGAAAGATAATGTTCTTCAAAGCTTTTAAGAAAAATTTCGCTAAGCAGCGATGATAAACCACCTCTCATGGCAATTCCTTCATTTTGTTTGTAATATTTGTCTCTAAAAGTAAAGAAACTACAGTTAACATTTAAATCAAATAAAGAAAGTAATTCATCTTTAAAATCCGAATTGATGTCACTATCAAAAACCAACTTATGAAATATATCCTTGGCTTCAACTACAGGTACGCTTGGAAATAAATTGCAATATCAAAAACCAAGCATATTGTTACTAATTTAATTCGATATAGATGATCATGTCTAAGAATTTCTGATACTAAATTTGGATTTAACTTCTGAAATAGCAAAATTGTTAATATTTTATACGAATCACCGCAGAGCTATGTTGCGACACAACCGGTCTCAACGACATAAAAAAGCAGATTATCAGGTTTCTTTAAATGGGTTAAAGCGATTGTGGACAAACTTTTTGACAGTTAGGTATTCGTCCAAAAACTACACACTTACTATATGTTGATAAAATCATACCTTGTTTTACCTCATTATGGTTTGTTTCGCAGAAGGTTGCCAATATACTCAAAAACATGATGCTAACGTTGCGTTCAACATTTCTGTTACTAGTCTTTGCTATTAAGACAAAATACCCAATTACTTTCTGGTATTTCTAAATTAATCTAAATGCTTTGGATGTGGTATGACTTCGAGAATATCTAGTAGGAGAACATTTTAAGCAGATAAAATAATAATACTGGCATCAGTTTTCTCACTTTGGAACATATTATATCATGAAAAGATGTTTATTGTGTAATAAAATGGATTGAATCACAGATAGATTGAATAACACAGCAATATTTCATAGATGCCGTCAATCCTTAGGAAGAAGAATTGAAAAATGTATTCAAGTACAAGGAACAATTTGACAACTAAAATTTAATGTTTTTTTAATCACTGCCCTTCATTGTTGCTATTAAAATTTAATTGTTGAATTATGTCATTGTTTTTCAAATAAGTTACTTTTTTTGGATAATTTGCATGATTCGGATGCATTTTCTCGTAAACCGTTGGTCCTAGCGACTTCAATAAGGTATATCTTTCTGAAGCAGAAAGATGGAAAACAAATTTTTCAGTCGAAAATGACATACAGTGTAAGGCAAAAAGTTAGGACCATTCAAACAAAATGGAAACCTGTATGTGGTGCCCTAGTAATAAAAGAACTAAGGTCATATTTGAATTCTGCGTGATAAAAGCCCTATACAAATTTGGTCCTTATTCACATTGTAAAGATATTAAAAAAACAAAAAATAATTAAACTTCAACAACCTATATCTTTAAAGAAGGCGTTGCGGACCAATTAAGACTTTTTCTTATTTAGTGTCCTTAATCCGGAAATTATAATAATATATATATATATATATATATATATATATATATATTTAATTTATATTTTTGTTGTGTGTGTGTGTGTGTGTGTGTGTTGTGTGTGTGTGTGTGTGTGTGTGTGTGTGTGTGTGTGTGTGTGTTGTGTGTGTTGTGTGTGTTTGGTGTGTTTTTTTTTTGTTTTGTGTGTTTGTGTGTGTTGTGTTTGTGTGTGTTGTTGTGTTGTGTGTGTTTTGTGTTTTGTTGTTTTGATGGTGTTGGTGTGGTGTGTGTTTATTTTTTGTTTGTTTTTTGTTTTTTGTGTTTGTGTGTGTGTTTTTTTTTGTGTGTGTGTGTGTGTGTTTTTTTTGTTTTGTTGTTTGTTTTTGGTGTGGTTGGTTTGGTGTGGTTTTGGTGTGGTTGGTTTCTTCTTCGTCGTTCGGTCTTCTGTCGTTGCGTTGCGTTGCGTTGCTTCGTTGCGTGTGCGTGTCGTTCGTTGCGTTTTGGGTTGCTGTCGTTGCGTTTTTTCTGTGCGTGTCGTGTTTCTTGCGTGTCTGTCGTTCGTTGCTTGCGTGTGCGTTGCGTTTGGTGCGTGTGCGTGTGCGTTGTGCGTTGCGTTGCGTGTGCGTTCGTTGCGTGTGCGGTGCGTTGCGTTGCGTTGCGTTGCGTTGCGTTGCGTTGCGTGCGTGTCGTTGCGTGCTTGCGTTGCGTAATTTACGTTGCGTTGCGTTGCGGTCGTTGCTTGCGTTGTGCGTTGCGTGTGCGTTGCGCTGGTTGCGTTGCGTTCGTTGCGTTGCGTTGCGTTGCGTGTCGTGTGTTGTGCTTGCTGTGCGTTGCGTTGCGTGTCGTGTCGTTGCGGGTGGTGTGCGTGCGTGTGCGTGTGCGTGTGCGTTGCGTGTGCGTGCGTGTGCGTTGCGTGTCGTGTGCGTGTGCGTGCGTTGCGTGTGCGTTCGTTGCGGTGTTGCGTGGGTGCGTTGGTTGCGTGTGCGTGTCGTTGCGTTGCGTTGCGTTGCTGTGCGTGTGCGTTGCGTTGCGTGTGCGTGTGCGTTGCGTGTCGTTGCGTGTGCGTTGCGTGTCGTTGCGTTGCGTGTGCGTGTGCGTTCGTGTGCGTTGCGTTGCGTGTCGTTGCGTGTGCGGGTGCGTTGCGTGCGTGTGCGTTGTGCGGTCGTGTGCGTGTGCGTTGCTTGCTTGCGTTGCGTGTGCTGTGCGTGTCGTTGCGTTGCGTTGCGTGGCGTTGCGTTGCGTGTTTGCGTTGCGTGTCGTGTGCGTTGCGTGTGCGTTGCGTTGCGTGTGCGTTGCGTGTGCGTGTGCGTTGTCGTTGCGTTGCGTGTCGTTGCGTTGCGTTGCGTTGCGTGTGCGTTGCGTGTGCGTGTGCGGTGCGTGTGCGTTGCGGTGCGTTGCGTGTGCTTGGTTGGTTGCGTTGCGTGTGCGTTTTCGTGTGCGTTGCGTTGCGGTCGTGTGCGTGTGGCGTGTCGTTCGTTTGGTTGCGTGTGCGTTGCGTTGCGTGCGTTTGGTGCGTGTCGTTGCGTTGCGTGTGCGTTTTGCGTCGTTGCGTGTGCGTTGCGTTCGTATTTGCGTGTCGTGTGCGTGTCGTTGCGTTGCGTGTGCGTGTGCGTGCGTTGCGTTGCGTTGCGTTGCTGTGCGTTGCTGTGCGTTCGTTGCGTTGCGTTGCGGTTGCGTTGCGTGTCGTTGCGTTGCGTTGCGTGTCGTGTCGTTGCATGTGCGTTGCGTGTGCGTGTGCGTTGCTGTGCCTTTGTGCGTTGCGTTGCGTATGCGTGTGCTTGCGTTGCGTGCGTTGCGTGTGCGTTGGCGGTGCTGTGCGTATGCGTGTCTGTGCTGTGCGTTGTGCGTGGCGTGGTGCGTGTCTGTCGTTGCGTTGCGTTGCGTGTGCGTATGCGTTGCTGTGCGGTGCGTGTCGTTGCGTGTCGTTGCGTTGCGTGTGCGTTGCGTGTCGTTGGTGCGTGTGCTGTGCGTGTTGCGTGTCGTTGCGTGTGCGTTGCTGTCGTTGCTGTGCTTGCTGTCTGTCGTTGCGTTTGCGTTGCGTTGCTGTGCTGTCTTGCGTTGCGTTGCGTTGCGTTTGCGTTGCGTTGCGTGTCGTTGCGTTGCGTTGGTTGCGTTGCGTTGCGTTGCGGGCGTCGTGTCGTTGCGTGTCGGTGTGCGTTGCTTGCGTGTCGTTGCTTGCGTGTGCTGTCGGTTTCGTTGCGTTGCGTTGCGTTGCGTGTGATGCGTGTTGCGGGTGCCGTGCGTTGCGTGTCGTTGCGTTGCGTGTCGTTGCGTTGCGTGTCGTTGCGGGGTGTGCGTGGGTTGCGGTCGTTGCGTTGCGTGTGCGTGTGCGTGTCGTTGCGTGTGCGTTGTCGTTGCGTTGCGTCGTTGCGTGTGCTGCGTTGCGGTTGTTTGCGTGTGCGTCGTTGCGTGTGCGTTGCGTTCGTTGCGTTGCGTGTGCGTGTGCGGTCTTTGGTGTGCGTGTGCTGTGTGCGTTGCGTTGCGGTGCGTGTGCGTTGCGTGTTGCGTTGCGTTGCGTTGCGTTGCGTGGTTGCGTTGCGTGTCTGTCGTTGCGTGTGCGTTGCGTGTGCGTGTCGTTGCGTGTGCGTTCGTTGGGTGCGTTGCGTTGCTTGCGTTGCGTGTGCGTGTGCGTGTGCGTTGCGTTGCGTGTGCGTTTTTCCCGGGTTTGGGTTTTTGGGGTTTTTTTGTTCGTTGCTTTTCGTTCCCCGGGGGTTTTTGGTTGGGGGTTTTGTTTCGTTGGTGTGGTTAGGACCCGGGTTTAAAATTATAAAAATTTAAAAAAAAATTATAATTAAAATTAAAAATTTTTTAATATAGTTTTTTCCCCAAAAAAAATTTTTTTTTTTTTTTTAAAATTTAAAGAAAAGTTTAAAAATTTTTCGTTTTAAATTTTTAAATTTTAAAATTTTTTATTTTAATTATTTTTAAAAATTTTATTATTTTTTAATTAATAAATTAATTTTATTTTTATAAAATTTTTTTATTTAAAAATTAAGGTTTTTTTTAAAAGGTTTAAAATTTTAAAAATTTTCCTTTTAAATTTTATTAAAATAATTTTTTTTGAAAAATTTTAAAGGAAAATTTATTTTTTTTCCCCAATTTTTTGTTTAAAATTTTTTTTAAATTTTTTGTTTAAAAATTTTTCCCAAAAATTTTTTCCCTTATTAGAAAATTTTCCCAAATTTAAATTTTTAATAGTTTTTTTAAATTAGGGTTTTTTTTTTAAAAAAATTTCCCAAATTTTTTTATTATAATTTATTTTTTTTTTTTTAATTTAAATTTTTTTGGGAAAATTTCAACCTTGGCTTTAAAAAATTTTCTTAAGAAATTTTTAAAAATTTTAATTTTTTCCTTTTTTTTTTTTTTCTCTTTTTTTAATAATTACCTCTTAGGGTACTCAATCTAATTTCGATATCCCAGAAGTAAGTACCGAAAATTTAAACACGAAAGTTATTTAAATAAATTAAATTCTCCGTTTATCTCTTTGTGCAGAAACCTGCCGTTGTAATACTAGTAAAGTCTCCTCTTAACCCGTCATTTCTCTCGCCACTTAAAATTTTCGAATATCCTGTCCTGCTCCTAGTAACCAGTAAGATTGATCCTGAATAAAGATTGATTAGTTTTACCCGCAGGTAAATAAATGCGTTCAAAATATGGATTTTCTAAATCAATCACCTAGTTATAAATGTAACAAGGCTTCATACCTTTTTATTTATACCCTGAAAGGTACGCGGTTCCTTTTAAATATTTAAAAGAGAAAATGAAGTAACGGGTTGTTTATAACACCGTTACGCTTCCGATTAGACAGGACCGTATTCCAAAGTTTTATATAAACCTTTCCAGTACCGTAACCTAATTTTAGTTCAAACCAGAGTATTATCAAGACGCTCTCTGTGTGTCTTACATTTTGTAACCCACGCAGACCAGATCAGGAAATCGAATGTACACATCCATTTCCCAGTACATTCTTACAAAAAGCGTACATACTGTATTTCCAATTCCATTTTACTCATATTAATAAAAATATCCATTTCTGAATCTATCTGAATGACCGTCTGTAAGCACACCAAATTCGGGACAAAACTAAAACCAAACAGCACCAAACTTTGGGTATTTGGAAACGCAAAGGAATGATTTTACTAAAGGTTGATTAGTCAGATCGAGCACTTTTACTTGAAAAAAATTTACTTTTCTCAAATGTTTGTCGAAAACTAGTACAACCATTTTATTAAAATCAAATTTTAAAACACGCTGAGACCTTAAATGAAATAGCTATATTCTCATAATGTTTTTTAACAAAAGTGGTTAACTTTGCTGAATGGTATATAAGTGTAGTTTTTAATGTTATCAAGATAGTAATGCATATTGCATCAGTAATATAACAAGAGAGTGAGAATATTATTAGTGGTATTGACACGAAAGCCAGGTTTGAGAAAGCACCCATAGAGTTATTTTCGAATTTATTCCACATTCGAGTTGACTAGATTATTTTTGACTCACACGTTTAGTTCCCACACTGGAATAGAACTATTTTAAATACGGTTATGAAAAAAAGATAGATTATACCAACATACCACCAATAATCGCAAGAGGTTTGTTCCAAGTTATAGGATTAGTTCTGATGCACGCATTTCCTTGGCTTTAAAAAGTCAACCAGTAAACAATAACAATATTTGGAGATCATGTCAAATTGCCGAATTTTTTAATAAATCTCTCAAGTGAGTTACAACGAAGGAGGGGTTTTAAAAAATCATGAAAAAATATTCATGTCAATAATTTGATTTTTGCAAAGCAGGACTAAAGCGTACGCCTTACTCCTATATTCTAGGGACTGAAGTTCCACTTTTAAAACGTAACTGGGAAGACTTTGTTAAAATTAATTGAGCATTATTACATACTAGGTAGCGTTTTCTCACTACATTGATTGCCGTTACTGAGAATTAATGACGTCCTCTGCTGTCGAATTTTGTTATGATAAAGTTTTCCATCCTGAATGATGCTCGATTTTAATATTGGAAGTTTGACTAGTTAACGCAGAATGACAGGATGTGAGGTGCTTTATGTTTAGTTGAAGTGCAGAGACTTATTAAAATTAAGCTTTTTTTTGTAATTAACGGTTTTAGAGATTAAGTAAAAAACTAGTTATTTTTGTTCTTTTAGTTCAGTTCAAATCCAGAACTCAAACAGTTGCAGTTAATACATCAGCGTGACGAGTTTGGCAGGTCGATGCCTAATCATCGGTCTAATAGGAGATAAGGTGCGTTGTCTGTCGTTTGTTAATGAAGTAAATGTTGCCGGCTAAGAAAATTTAGGTGATCGTAAAGCGTTTCTTTTTCAGAAAATTTACATTTTTAACAATAGTTATTTGTATTACAAGGCCAGAAAATGGATGTTTGCAGTACGAGTAGACTTTATGAGTACCGCAAATCATTTTATGATAGAGTGATACAGAAGATTTTTGTGTCGATGTCAACGATTATTAGAACCAATGAACAAAATTGTACTTTTAGAATTTCATACGTGTTGAAATTAAGTTGGCAATACTGACAAACGACACTAGTCAATATAACCTAAAAATACAATTGCGAAATAATCATTACTCGAATTTTGTAGGTACCTTGCCAATTTTATAGATTATAATAATGTACAGAAGTACTTTGTAGTTTATAAGGAACTAAGACGGATATAATAACGGATGCGTACACATACACGGTAACGTTACTAGGCTTTGTGTTATGTCGAATGTCGATTCTGTCACTACACCGAATACCAATTGTAATTTAGTATTATTTTTGCCGACCTAGGCCGGAAAACATAGCTTCCGTACGCATTTGCGGTCTGCATGTGTCCTATTACAGAACGAAGGCACTAAACCACATCTTTCTATATCGCTTCACTACACGAATACCAACTGTAATTTAGTATTATTTTTGCCGACCTAGGCCGGAAAACGCATAGCTTCCGGACGCATTTGCGGTCTGCATGTGTCCTATTACAGAACGAAGGCACTAAACCACATCTTTCTATATCGCTTAACTACACCGAATACCAACTGTAATTTAGTATTATTTTTGCCGACCTAGGCCGGAAAACGCATAGCTTCCGGACGCATTTGCGTCTGCATGTGTCCTATTACAGAACGAAGGCACTAAACCACATCTTTCTATATCGCTTAGCGCTCTTATTTTTTTGGAAGTGGATGGCTCATATCATCTGTAAGTGATAACACCTATAAAAGGAGAAGCCGACGTTGTATTAAGACTTTGTTAGTACCTATTCGTATTACAATAATGTTTTAATTTACGCCCAAGTTAAATTTGGAAACTTTTATGAATTTATTAAGAACATTGTGTTAAACAATTAGGACTTACTATGGTTGCCTGCAAGGTAAATTAAAGCACGTGCATATATTTGTTTGAGCAGATGTAATTGTATCTATTGTAATGTGTGTTTTTGATTGGTGACTATGTTAATTATAGAAAATTAAATACGAGTGAGTGCGTCGATAAAAGCGCCAGCTAGTGTTTTTCGAAATGACGTTACCTGTACAGCTGGAAAATTCTACCTAGGAAGGTTTAGTTTACTTAAAAACGCTCTTTTGTTTATTTTGTTTTTGGTGTAAAATAGTATTTCTTGTATTTGTTTTGATTTGACGCACTTTTGTCTGAAGGTATAATCGTCCACTCATTGTGCGTTGTTTGTTTTTATTCTAATACCTTTTTTCAAGAGATACTTTAGTTAACATAGGATTCTATACACAAAGCTCCTGACGTTTAATTGTTAACATCAAATACTAAGCACGTTAAGTGATTTTATACGTATTTTTATTCACGTATACTTTTTATCATTTTGAAACAAGCATATATTTCTACCCAGTCATAAAATTTTGTAACTTATACTTATAATCAAGAAAAAATATTTATTACGACCTAATCATCATCTCTAATGAAGGGTGAAAGTAATACAGTTATTTAACAAAAATTACTTGTGGTAAAGAATGTCATGAAATAATGAGATAAATCCATAGCTCAAAAATTAAGAAAGTAAATAAGAAGTGGAAGAAAAGCTCAAAACCAAAAATGCTCAATTATTTTCTTTACTATATGTGTAGTTAAAAAATAGTTATATATATATATATATATATATATATATATATATATATATATATATATATATATATATATATATATATATATATATATATATATATATATATATATATATATATATATATATATATATATATAATATATATATATATATATATATATATATATATATATATATATATATATATATATATATATATGCTAGTCAAAAGTCCCTCCCCTTGTATCTTTTGAACGGTTTTACTTATACTAATGAAATTTGGAGGGTAAATATAAACGGATATAAGCTTCTCAACTAGTCATGACAAGTGACATAATAGTCATATATGACGTCACAGGCCACAGTGACCAATAATTTTAAATAGTACCTTATGGCAAGTGACATCTTGTTTGAAAGGTATTAAAATTGCCTATTCAGTAATACTAATTTTGTTAGGGTTTAGGTTGATTTTGATAGAAAATAAATAAATACTAAAATTATAGTTTGGCATTTAATTAATCAAGATTGTAAAATCTGCCTCTGGTTAATTGTCAAAAAGTTGACGTTTTCTAATTCTCGTTGTTTTTACTTTGATAAGTTTTATACCTTCACTATTCAGTTTAATTATTCTTTAACGCGACGTTTAAGTGTCTACATAGACAAAATGGTAAGTACGGTAGCGGACAAAGTAGCAGCTATCTTAATAATTGGTGAATGTAGAAACAATTTCCATGCAGCGGAACGTCTTTTTAATGAGAGGTACCCCGATCGCCCTATATCGAGGACTTATTTGAGGGAACTTCTTCAGAAGTTTGAAGCAACCGGTAGTGTTCAAGATGTCAAACGATCTGGTCAACCAACAATTAGTGACGACAAAAAATTTACATAATTGCAGAAATGGTAGTACATCCTACTTCTTCTCGCGTTGCGTTATCTGTGGTCGTCAGGCGTCTGGGTGTTGGCACTTTCTACTTGGTGCTCATTCGTGTGCGCGGTGTTCTGTGTTGTCTTTCACAGCTACTTCTTTGTTGTGCGGTCTTCTCTCTGCGTTCTGGGTTTGGTGCCTCTCATCTTCGTGCTTCTTCGGTTGTTGGGAGGTTTTGGGCTGTTTCTGCTTCGGTGGTGTATCTGGGTGTTCGCATTGCGTATCTTGTTGGGTCTGGATTCGACTTGGTCGTTCCAGTGGTGCTTGCACTTATGTGCGTAAGACGTTCTTGGATGGTTCGTGGATGGTGGCGCGGTCGATGTGGCGTCGGTCCAGACTGCACATTAGTTTTCTGTGGGTCTTAATCTAGGTTACGTACGCTGGCGTTGCTTGCGTGTTGGTGTGGCTTGCGCTTGCTGTAGCGGTTGCTGGTGCTACTGTCGGTTGTGGCTTCTTCTGTGTCTTGATTGTTAATTGCACTATTTGTTTTATTTTCTATCAATCTCTACTTGTATCTGTAGGTTTTATCTACGAGTGTACTTGCTAGGTATTTAATATGGTCTGTGGCTGTGGTCTATTGCTTCGTCTTGTCTGATGTTGGGTTATCGTTTATCCTCTTCTTGTTTCGTTCAGTCGGGAGGGACTTTGACTGCACTGTTTTATTGCTTCGTGCTGTATGTCGTTGTTTTACTTGATTTCCTCTTGCGTATGTCTTTGCTCTGTATTGACGTGAGTTCGTTATTTTTGCTTGTTTACGTACGTATTATTCTATCTCACTACGATGGTGACAGCATTTGACTGTACGTATGCGTTGCGTTTTGTAATAGTGTGATGATGGCGTTATGTCGTTACGTGTACGTTGCGTATTTATTGCATTGATTTTGCGTTGCGTGTATTGTAGCTGTCGTCTGGCGTTGCATTGCGTTGCGTATGCGTGTGCGTTGCTGTGCGTGTGCTGGTGCCTATTGTATTGTTTGCTACGTTGCTTGCGTGTGCGTAGTGTGCGTATGCGTGCGTGTGCGTGTGCGTTGCTTGCGTTGCTGTGCTGCGTGATGCTGTGCGTGTCGTTGCGTGTGCGTTGCGTGTGCGTATGCGTGTGCGTGTGCGTGCGTCGTTGCGTTGCGTTGCGTTGGCCGTGCGTGCGATGTCGTGTGCGGTCGTGTGCGTGTGCGTGTGCGT